>CAIGRB010154475.1:0-46692 GCA_903798255.1 Fraxinus quadrangulata | reverse complement strand
AATCAGCACCTGTTTCCTGAAATAAACAACTTAACACCAATATAAAATGTGTGGAAAACAGTATAAATAAAGCATTTCAACTAGTTCATAGAATATAGGCAATTTAAAAATCATATAGTATTCTTTTGTTTCACACATACCTGCTAAATTAAGACATAGTACCAATGCAATCCAACATACCAAAAAGACATATCAATACTACTAAAATATCAAACTTAATTTAGGAGAACTAAAATATAAAATATAAAATGCCTTTTATGTCAAAAATATATCAAAAGTATCCAAGAGTATCCCCCAAAAAATAATATACTACTCCTCCTTTTTGTCACAAAATGACAATGGTAGGTTAAAGAATATATCAAAAAATAAACATTACCCTCCTTTAAAATTAGAGAGTATTTTAACAACATAGGAGAACCCAACATGACTGTCGATAGCAAGCACCAGAATAAGCAATTAACAATAAGTCTTTCCACACATGTAGTTCAAGTTACTATGGAGTAAATTGTATAAGTGACCTGAAAAGTGTCGCTAATCCTTTGAAAACAGGACTCCGGACCTTAAATTTGTGTGAAATGACAAGCTAAACATCACTGTCAATAAGTTTGTTCCCCTACTAATGAAAGGCAAACCTTGTAAAGCACATTAGGACCTTTAACTTAGAACTCGGTAGACATGGTAATACATTTCTCTCCCTGAATATGAGCAAACTAATGTATTTCATATTTAGTCAATGAACGAGGCTCTTTATAATTTTTTTCTATCTTAAGTGTAGGCTCTCCTTCATTAAGTGACTAAAATGATCCATGCATCGACTATAGGCACTAGGTTATGAGAAACCCACCAGACTTAATTGCTCGAGTCAAATAAGCTTCGAAAAAAAATATAAGATATAGAGTACTCCCATTTTTTTATTTTTTACTTCTCTTTCTTTTGTATCCAAGTGTTATATTTTGATACCAGGGATAATCATGTCTAATTCATATTTAAAGTCACCTTACTAACATGTGATTGATATCTCAAATCTCACACACGCGGCAGAGTCCTACTTACAATATCATAGTATGTGTAGTGTTGATGATACATGATGACCCCTATACTAAATACTCCATGAATAACCTAAGCTAGTGATGGTCAATATGTTACAACTAAATGATTTATTCCATGCTTGAGCACCACAAATCCATTCAAGTACATCATATGTTAAGTTGTAATAAAATAACATCTACAACTGAAACTTGTAATATAGAAACATTTTTATTTTTTTTATTCAAAAATTAAAGCCAAAACTCATGAAAAGAAAGACAATAACAACATAAAAAATAAAAGAAAGCACCATGCATAATCCAAAAACACACAATGAAAAGAAGGAAAAAAAAAATAGCAAACAAAACAAATACCTAATTAATGAGGTATACAAACACCTATATCTGTCCGAAGAAATTCAAAATACAAACCATCCAATGGTTTGGTAAATAAGTCAGCTAATTGGTTCTCAGTAAAGATGTGCTCAAGGGTTATAACACGAGTCTCTACAAGCTCTCGAATAAAATGATGTCGTATATCAATATGTTTGGTACGAGAGTGTTGAACATGATTTTTGAAAATGTTTATGGTACTAGTGTTATCACAAAACACAGTCATAGTACCAAGTTCAATGTCATAATCACTCAACATCTGCTTCATCCAAAGGAGTTGAGTGCAGCAACTTCTTACTGCAATATATTCGGATCCTACCGTGGACAATGAGATAGAATTTTTTTTTACTCATCCAAGCTACAAGATTAGCTCCAATATAAAAGCAGCCTCCAGAAGTACTTTTTCTATCATCGGCATTTCCAACCCGATCGGCATCGGAATAACCAGCAAGATCAAGAGTACAGTCCCGAGAGTACAAAATCTCATAATTAACGGTACCATTTACATATCGAATGATACGTCGCATAACGCTCAGGTGGGATTCCTTGGGATCTGCCTGAAAACGTGCACAAACCCCTACACTAAAAGCTATGTCAGGTGTACTAGCAGTGAGATAAAGTAAACTGCCTATCATACTTCTGTATAGTGTCCGATCAACACTCTTACCTATAGGATCATGACCTAACTGACACTGGTACTCATGGGGGTTCTAGTATGTTTCTTGTTGTCTAATCCAAAACGCTTGACAAGATTTTTCGCATACTTCGATTGAGAAATGAACAACCGATCATCAATTTGGTTGACTTGAAGCCCTAGAAAGTAATTTAGTTCTCCAATAATACTCATCTCAAATTCTGGCTTCGTACATTCAGCGAAATCATGAGCAAGAGAATCAATAGGAGATCCAAAAATAATGTCATTGACGTAGATCTGAGCTATAGTGATGGTTTCTTCAATATGTCTCGTGAATAAGGTTCTATCAGCACCTCTCTTTGAAAAATCACGTTACGTGAGATAGTAGTAAGTCTATCATACCAAGCTCTAGGCGCTTGTTTAAGGCCATACAAAGCTTTATTCAACTTATAAACATAGTATGGGAATTTAGGATCAACAACACCTTTTGGTTGTTCAACGTAGACTTCTTCCTAAAGAATTCCATTCAAGAAGGTACTCTTGACATCCATTTAATATAATTTAAATCATAAGGTGCGGGCAATAGCCAGAAGAATCCTAATGAATTCAAGTCTAGCAACTGGGGCAAATGTTTCATCAATGTCAACTCCTTCAACCTGAGTATAGCCTTGGGCCACTAACCTAGCTTTATTTCTAATTATGGTACCTTGATCATCGGTTTTATTCTTAAATATCCACTTAGTACCTATAACATTGCAATCATCAGGTCGAGGAACCAAATCCCACACGTTGTTTCGAACAAACTATTCAACTCTTCATGCATAGCGTTTGTCCAACATTCATCCCGAAGAGCGTCTTCTACTTTCTTAGGCTCAATCTGAGACACATAGCTGGAATAAGTCAGATTGTTCAAAACCTTCTTTCGAAGTCTCATCCCTTCATCCAAATCCCGTATAATATTCTCTTTAGGATGATTCGTCTTAACTCTAGACGAAAGTTCTTTAGGAAGTTCAGTTTTATCATCGGATGTGGACTCCTTAATTGAAGTATTTGAAACATTAGTAGTGCATGAGGGGTCGCGAACCAACATAACTTTAGGTTCAGTCACCATAATAGGCTCAACACTCAAGTGTTCCATCTCTACACAGTCTCATCCAGCTCCCTCTCACTATGGCATCATCCACCACTACATTGATGGATTCCATCACAACCCGTGTATGAGAATTGTATACACGATAGGGTCGACTATTTCTGGAATATCTTAGGAAAATTCCCTCATCACTTTTC
Source organism: Fraxinus quadrangulata (assembly GCA_903798255.1). Taxonomy (NCBI): domain Eukaryota; kingdom Viridiplantae; phylum Streptophyta; class Magnoliopsida; order Lamiales; family Oleaceae; genus Fraxinus; species Fraxinus quadrangulata. The sequence continues at coordinate 43,353 of CAIGRB010154475.1, read as the reverse complement.
GAATAAAACTTGCTTAAGTTTTCTCTATCTTTCAGAATATAGCACTTGCTTCCAAACATACGAAAGTACTTGACATAGGCGTTTTCCCTTTCCAAATCTCATAAGGTGCCATATCAGTTTTAGGTCTAAGATAAACCCTGTTAACAATGTGACACGCAATGATAATGGCTTCCTTCCCAGAAATGTATAGCTAGATCCTTACCATGAAGCATGGCTCTAGCCATTTCTTGAGGCACACGATTTTTCCTCTCAACAACTCCATTTTGTTGTAGAGTGATTAGTGAGGAGAACTCATGCTAGATTCCCTCCTCTAAGCAAAAATTCTCAAGATTAAAGTNAGCCTCTTGCACAAGGATATGACAAGGTTGAACACCTCAAAATATTCTCTCAACAACTCAATCCATGTATATCGAGAAAAATCGTCAACCACAACCAAGATTTATTGTTTACCATCAAGACTTTCGATCCTAAATGGTCCCATTAAGTCTATATGGAGTAATTCAAGTAGCTGTTAGTCAAGATCTTAGAGGTTTGTTTATGAGAAACTCTAAGTTGTTTACCTTGTTGACACGGACCACATGCAGTGGTATCAATATTTTTAAGTTTAGGTAACCCATTTACAAGTTCCTTCTTGGCCAGTGTAGACAAGTTTTTACAATTCATATGACCAAGCTGTTGATGCCACAGTTCAATGGCGTCAACCTTGGCACTGCTGCACACGTAATTGGAATTAGGAAGAACTCCATAACAATTATCTGAAGTTCTTACACCTTTGAGGACGATGTTATTAGTAGAATCATACACGGTACACCTTTTCTGGAAAAAACTAACTTCGAAATCAACATCGCAAATTTGACTAACGCTTAACAGGTTAAACTTTAACCCTTTCACATATAGCACATATGAGATAGCAGTGAGTCAAGAAATATTAACGACACATTTTCCTAGAATCAGTACAGTAGCTTCATCTCCAAAGGTAACCACATCGCCATTCCAATCATCGAGAGATGAGAACAAGGCTTTATCACCACACATATGTCTTGAACACGTACTATCAAGATACCACATAGAGTTATTTTAAGTTTTAAGTGCAACATGAGCAAGATAGCAATTCAGTTGATCTTTAAACCCAGAGAAGTCCCTCTTCATTACCCAAACCTTCTTAGAAGTAGAAGTGATTTTAGTTAATTGAATCACCATCTTAGTTAAGTGGCTAACTTGATTGGTAAAAAAGTTAACCGTGTTCAAGACATCCTGACTTTTACTTCTAGTCGTGAGTTTACGACACCTAGGTCTTGTATGTCCCAAAGCGCCACAATGGTGGCAAGTGGGAATGAGCTTAGGTTCAAACCTACTCGGTGGTTGTTGCCGATATGTAGGATGATTAACCATACGCTATCTGGTAGGCCTCCATCCTATGGAATGCTCTCCTTTGGGTTTAGGATAAGCAATTTTCCGAGCTTTATTAATGGACGGAACGAACGTTGTCCTAGATGTATTAGCAGTAACATCACCATTATGAAAGTAACCTAGACCATGCCTATTACCCGCAGACTTGTTCATCCCCAACAGATTATCTAGCCTCTGCGAGCCACTCATAAAGGATTGAAGTTGAGCATTCGATTTATCAAGATCAATCGTTAATGATTTAACCTTAGATTTCAAGTTTTCATTAACCAGCTTCAACTCGCTAAAATTTTTGTTCAAGTCCTGAAGGCCACCTAATAGTTTTTCTTTTTCTCGTTCAAGCTCATTAACCTTTTTTAAGACGGCTTTATTGACCTTCTTAATTTTGAGATTTTTCTCAAACAGTTCACGATAAAATTCGTGAATATCAGGTTCATCCTCAGACTTTTCTTTAGATTGTTCACTCCCATCTTCCCTTTCAACTTTCTCAATCTCACAGTTAGATTATATTGTAGCAATCGAGGTGAAGACCATGAAATTTTGTTCATCATCACCACCCGATGTCTCATTCTGAGAAGTGAAATCTGATTCACCATCACTCAACGTCACGGCTAAAGCGTTACGTCGTTCTTTACCCAAACTCCTCTTCAGATTATGACATTCACTCCTAATGCGACCATATCCCTTGCACTCGTGGCTTTGAACAGATTGAGATTTCTTAATGGGATTCTTCAAGGTGTTTTTTTCGCGTCTATCTCTCGAGAGTTTATTGGGGACATCAATTTCTCGCACCTGGGGCTTTCTCCTGTTTCTCATCACCTTTTGAAATCTTTTAACGAAATAGGCTATTTCGTCGTCCTTTAGAGTCTCAGTATCAGTGGACTTGCTCTCCTCTTCTCTAATGGTGTTCATGGCGATTGATTTAACCTTTTTAGGTTGAGAAACGTGAGTTCATAAGTTTGAAGTGATCCTACGAGCTCTTCAATCTTAACAGCATCTAAATCTTTACTTTCTTCTATCGCAATAACCTTAGGTCTAAACCTCTCGGGCAGGGATCTAAGGACTTTTCTAACAATCTTGGACTCGGGGGATCTTTTCACCTAAGTTAAAGCTAGAATTAATTATGTCATTTGGTTTCGCATAGAATTCATCGAACAATTCATCACTCTTCATTCTAATATCTTCAAACCTAGATGTCAATATCTGCAATTTAGAATTTTTAACCGTTTTAGTTCCCTCGTGTATGGTTTCTAAGATATTCCAATACACATCGAGACTCTCCTAAATTTTTCAGCGGACACAGCCATGAACAGAGCATAAAGGCCCTTGTTGTTCCAATTACACTCATCCAAGTTAGTTTTAGTCCATAATGAGATATCAGTGGGTATAACTACACCAACTAGAGTTGTTGTAGGTGGAGCCCACTCATTTTGAATGTAAATCCAAATACGTTCATCTAAAGCATTAAGAAAAGTTCTCATTCGAACTTTTCATTAGGCATAATTGCTTCAGTCAAAGAACGGAGGTACAGATAGAGACTCGCTCATCTGGAATTATAAAATAAAGGTCAGAAATTGATTTAAAGCTCTGATACCAAATGAAAGTTACGTAGTTCGACCATAATAATACCTAAAGAGGGTGAATATGTATATTATGCGAAATTAAAATATTATAATAAATTAGCAACAAGTCACCAATTGTTATCTTTAGATGGTTAAATAATCATGCCACATTAATCCTATGTTTTGAATACAACAAATTATATAAACAATTAATAAAGCAGTGAATCAATACACAGTATGATCATGGAGAAATCCAAATGGGAAAAACTCTTAACACTTTGTCAGTCAATCACTATAAATGATTCAAACACTTACAGTCTACCAGACTAGAGGACGACACGTACTATTTGATCTCCGAACTAAACTTCTTACAACTCTCCTGAAAGCTATGCTCCCCTACACCAATCCTTAGTTGCAATCTTCAAAGCTCTCTTAGAATTTGCTACCCTGCAGCACTCCTAACCTTGCGGAATCATCTATCTCCCGTGGATCAACGAAGGACACATTGTTCTTCACAAACTAGAACTCCAGTCAACTTTCCTCCATATTCAGAACTCTGACAGATGTGGAGGAAAGACAGGTTTGGTATTTGAATTATGTGGACGATATTTTTCTCACCAAAACAATCTCACAGGACGAATGTTGAAAGATAAAATATATGAATTCTTTCAAGATGAAGTTCTCTCAATGTTCAACCTTGACAAAATACATTCAGATGTGTTTTGGTATATATAGGTAGGTTAAGAAAAGAATGGGCCGGGAAAAAAGCATTTACATCGCAAAATAAAAATTTCTCAGACAACACTGTTCCTCGAGTTGTCGCTCGAACGAAGGCAGGGCGATAATCGAGCAACAGATGTTCTGTTTTGACGCTCGAGCAAATCCATGGTGATAGTCTAGCAAAAATCTGCACCGTATTTTCCTTCTTTTGTCATTCTCGAACCCTTAGACCTAAAATCGTTAACTCTATCTATTTACACATTACTCCTTGATTTTTTATACAAATTACAATTAACACCATTTTGTTTACAGAATTGCTAATTACAACATTAAAACCTAACACATACAATAATTAATTTTTTTTTAATATTTAAAACAACGCTACATTAATTCAACTAATGACATTTCAATTTTAACTCTTACAAAATAACGTTGTCCAATTTCGTGATATTTTTTGTGCCTCTCTTTTTCGAGTTTTTCATAGATTTGACTGTTAAAATCACATGAAGAGAAAGATAGCGAGTTCAAAATAATAAAGAGATGCTTTCAATTCGATTTCTCCAGAACGGTAGAAACGGCACTACGGTGAATAAGAGATTTTTGTAAAATTTAGGTCAATTTGATAAATTGGACTTGGGCTGAAAATTAGAAATAGAAAATTCATATTTTGGGTTTGAGTTAAATTAATTAGTTAGCAAATTTATTTAGAAAAAAATAAAATAATTTGACTAATTGAAAAAAAAAATTAGAAATATTCAGTTCTTCAGTAGTGAACCCGTTAGTTCTCGATTCAGATATCCGTTCGGGTATTTAACTTAAGAAGAATTGCTCGATTCGATTCAGTTCAGTTCAGGTCCGATTCGATCGATTTGGTTCGGGAGTTTTGTCTAACACTAATCAAAAGTGATCGTGGAAGGTCGAAAACATAATAATAGAGGTACAACTCGGACAATGGCTACTGTGATTGAAAGGAACATCATGATTATCCATCACTAACAAATTGTCCCTACTTAGCCATCAATCACTCCCAGAACGACAGGTTACAATCGTGACGTCGGCACCTTATTTTTGGTCAATTACAAGCCAGTAATAATGACTCAACATTAGGTAATCATTACCTGATGCCATAGTTGTGGTTTAGATGTCATAATGACCTGCATGGCCGACTTCGGCAACCAATCAGGGGACCAAAATGTTTTTGGCTATGGCATGCATTCATAGGCCCGACTATAGCTGAAATGACATTGGACAGATAAGTGGTATAATCTTTTGACCTATAAATAGGGACAAACGGTCCTCTACTACGAAAGACCTAAGGCATTCATCAAAACACCCTAAAAAGAGTTTCTTTGATACAATTATCTTATATTTTGATACAATTCCAGTAATCATTCTATTATATTTCTATTATGTTGATCTAAATTTGCTACATCATTCTTAGTCATCAACACTCTTTAATTAAACTTTTGATTTAATGATATTTTGTGTCATTTAAACTGATGTTATAATACCAATAATATTAATAGCATTATTGTACCAAATATTAGTAAGGTTATTCATCATTACTGGTGTTAAGCACTAGTTTAAATGGTAATTACATAATGTTAAATTATATATTCATTTAAATGCAACATCACATAACTCATTTGATTGAACATATAAAATGTAATCACATATACTAATGTTGTAGCACCACTTATGGTAGATAACTTTATTCTTTAAATATGCAATGTCCTCGAGAAATCAGCTCATAGAAAATTATGTTAATGTAATGCAATCATGCTACATGTACATCATAATTGACAATAAGTTTGACACTCTTCTATGTGATAGCAATCTACACTATTGATTTTAAAAACTTCCATCACATCATTGCCAAGATTCATTCCACCTAAGGGGATGTCATCCTTAGCGTCACTTAAAAGATGTACATATTGCTTACTTCAATGTAATGCAGTAGACACACAGTCAGACATGCTTAGGCTAATCATTTGCTATGAATTAATTGAAAAGGTGAGTTTAATTTCCTGTTTGGTTTAGTTTAAAAGTTTATAAAAATTTCTAAATCAAAGTCGATAATTAATTTTAATTATTTCTCTCATGAGATTCACAAATGGTATCAACTTTTCAACCACATATTTTTATCAAATTTCATCAAAACTTACTAAAATTTTGATTTTTAACTAAACTAAACATGGAACAAACGGTATGTATTACATCCATGAACTACCCTACAAATCTCCACTAGCCAAAGTAAAAAAGGGAACCATATGCACCCCAAAAGCTGATGTATTTTCAGGGGAAACCTATAACATAGGAATAAAGGCATGCTTATATATCCTACATTTTGAACCAAATATACACTTTCTAATGCTTTTTATCCGCTAACTATTTGCCTACCTACAAGGCTACGTAAAACACGACTTCTTCCTGCTTGTTTTGGATTAGGTATGAAACATACACACACTTGTTTTTAGTCAGAATATATAATTAAAAAAAATGTTTAATAGGATAAATATCAAATATCTAATTTAATAATATCAAAAATTGTCTTCTCCTTCACAAGTTATCCTTTTCTAATTCACAACTAGATGTAAAGCTACCTAAATTGTCACACTTATGTTGCACAGTGATTGTAACAATCAAGTTTCTTTAGTTTGTCACACTTATGTTGCACAGTGTTAATTGGGACGAATTAAACCGATTCACAACTTAAAACTACATAAAAATTAATAACAACCAAATGATTAGACCGACGATCCAATTATTAAAATTTAAATCCAAAAAAACCATGTATTTAAAAAGGCATCAGTACATTTTTCTATCTTACTATACACACAAAAAAAAAAAAAAAAAGTTATTTAATTTCTGTGTTCCTTGCAATCACAATAATTTTTAGAATTTACTAAAAATAATTTTTGCATTTATTTAATCCTTCAATAGAGTTCATTAATAGGCTTATACATAAAGCGATATATATACTAACAAAGTTTAAATTTCAACGAATGTTTTACAAATTACTTTAGTTAATAACTTTGCCAATTGCCGTACTTTACGGGCCTTTGTTCCCATGCACGTCTACTGCCTATAAAGTTAATTTTGTTTTTCAAATTACTAGAAAGATGAACAAATTGTTGTCAAAGTAGTTACTTTATATTGAGAATTCTAGGAGTAAAAAAAAAATAAAAAAAATGACATCATCTGAATACTTGAAACTCAAAAGGAGTAATTAATTTACAAGAAAATAGTTCGAGCTGAGCTTGATTAATAATGTAATTTAAGTTTCATCATATATTCCCCTGCAAAATAAAGCAAAATTGAGATATTCTTGGAAAAGCATAATTACTGCAATTTTTTTTTATTTAATTATTATCACTGCATGGACTCATCATCTTGTTCAATTTCTGATGTAGGTTCATCTTCTTCTTCAAAACCATCAATGCCTAAAGCTCCATGGCCATGCCCAAAAGCTTTAATATGATCTTTTAAGGATCTTTTGTGCTTAAAATCAGAACCACAAATGCAATACCAAAGTTTACCACAATTCTTTTCATGGGTTCTCCAGTCTCCTCTCACTGCAAAAGCTTTGCCACATTTTCTACACATGAAAGGCTTAGTTCCATGCTTCCTCTTGTAATGAGTTTGAAGGGTTCTGAAATCTTTTAAGGGTTTTGCTCTTGGATGGTCAATGTGGTTTTTGCAGCCAGGTGCACAGCAATAACAAGGGAGTCTTAGCATTCCTGTTGGTTGAGTACCTCTCAGAGATTCAGGCCCTTTTCTATACTGTGATCCATGCCCCCACATGTGCATCTGCAGCAAAATCAAAATTCTTAGATACAGATTATAGTGTTGTCTTTAATATCAGTCAAAATTCAGGGGCGTGTTGAAGAATGTATTACATAGCTAAAGTTGTCCTCTCACTGTTAGTTTAACCTTTTAGACGAGGTACATCAACAGTTTAAAAGTCAAAGAATGATATGAACTGTCCAAGAATCACAATTTACAATCAACCTAAATAATCTAAACTACAGATAATATAAATTATTCAGACCACAGAAAAACAAAGGAACAAAGAAAATAAGTAGAAAGAAGATGTAGAGATGTGAATTCTATAGGTCCATTTTATAAGGAGGAGCATAATTCTTCACGTAGAATACCTTTCTTGAGAAAGATTATGAAGAATCGTTGATTCCAAAATTGTGGTTAATTTCTTTCAAATAGTGAGTCTATTTTCTCCTATTAATTAATTAAGCACTTTAATTAGATACCATTATTGATTCTATGTTTTCATAAGATCTAAACCCGAAGAAAAGAGACAACTTTCAAAGTTATAAAGCGATGGAAATTTTAGGCATGTACTTTTCAAGTCTGTAAATCGATCTGTTTGGAGGCTGAAAGTTGACACACTAGTGGAAATTCTCTCTTCCTTGCAAAGATAATCTGTGTCTCTGATAAATGTTGAAGTTTCAGTGGTTTACAGAGTTAACCATTTGTAAGGCACAGATTTCAAAGAGGGCTAAAAACATAAGGATTATTGCCTGAGTTGTTCAATCACATAAATGAAAGAATACTAATCTCAGTTTCAGATCAATTATCAGACTGAATAATCGAAACCTCCCACAACCCATGCTATATGCCGAGATTGAACTCAAATGAAAAAACAATAAACTTTCATGGGGCATTCAATACAAGTAAAAGAAATACTTCAAGTCTAATTCTCTTACAACTTCGAATAATCCCATAATTAACTGCAATCTTTTTCCCACCTTAAGGTTTTGATAACCATCTTGGCGTCTACTTAAAAAAGGGGAAATCAAAGATTAGAAAAATATTCAGTGTATCTAAACATATTAGCAGAACTCACTTGCATGTTGTTGTATCTGTTGAATGTTTTGAAGCAAACAGGACATGAAAATTGTGTTGGACCTATAAGAATCTGAGAAGGGGTAGGAATCCAGTATTGTCCATTGAGTCTGTTGATAGGATAACCTGAAACATCAGATTCTTCATCTTTAGCAGTGGTTTCAGAGAGTATAGATGCCAGATCAGCAGCGCTAGGGTTTGGTAACCCTATTTGCAGAGCAACAGTAACCTCTTCATTATCATCAGCAGTAACCTTAACTTCTGCCCCTTTGTTTTTGTCCAAATCCATGGCTGAATTCCAAGAGGGCTCTTGTTTTTCTTCATTATTTATTGTGGGACTTAAGCTCAGAAGGGGAAGAGCTTCTCTCACAGGAGATGAAGAAGGTGGGGTTGGACTGTTTGATGAATACAAGTTGTGAATATTTGGATTATTCATCAGGTAATGAGGAGGACTTTTAGTAGAAAAATGGTGTAAAGGGTTGAATCTGTACCGGTCTGTGTAGAAATTTGAGCAGGGATTATCAGTCATAGTGAAAATGTGAGAGGAGAGAATAGTGGGATAGATGATTTCGCCTTTGCCTTTATAGAGAGAGAGAGAGAGAGAGAGAGAGAGAGAGAGAAGCGTTGATGGTGGTAAACAAAGGCAAAGCAAAAACATAAAGTGACTTGGGGAAAAATAAATATAAAGTGGAATTTAGGGAGAAGAAGGAATCTAGTTTATATGCAATGTTTAGTCATAATTCATTGCAAATTAAAATTCTTGTTTCTTTTTCAACTCTCTCTTCTCCACAGACAGTGTGTGCATGCAAACGTGCGTGGGCTAGTAATAATTTTTTTAGTGCATTAAAAGAAACAATAAAAGTAAACTTAACTTATTCGAAGACAAGGAGTACAACTTAAAAGTTGAATAATTGTATCCGTACATTCTAGTTATACTCTTCGTCATTTTCTAGCTAGTGTATTGTTTCTCATACTCATGGTTGCTTTTGTACCCTCTACTAACAAGAGATTGTACAAATTTAGCCTTGTTTTGTGGGAATTAAAATCAAATTTTTAGTAAATTTTGTAGAAATTGATGAAATGTATTGTTAAAAAGTTGTGGGATCCATAAAATGTGTGGTTAAAATGAATTGTTGATTCTAACTTAAATTAAAGTTATAATGTAGATCAATACCAGATAGGGGTTAATTGTATCCAAAGTTAGGAATGTGTGTGTTTTGCTTAATTTAATTTTTAACCACACATTTCGTGAAATCAACAACTCTCATCAACTTTTTATCAATACATTTCATCAATTTTTATCAAAATTTACTAAATTCCTATTTGGTGTATATTGGTATATTTTGATGAAAGTTTATGAAATGCATGATTGAAAACTTACGGATTTTATAAAATGTGTTATCAAAATTAATTGTTAACTTTGACTTGAAATTTTTAATAGGTTTTAATCTACACCAAATAGGGGCTAAATATTGTATTTTTAGCTATCAAGGTGGGGCCAAGAAAGAAGTCAAAAACGAACTCGAAGTTCCACAAACGTTTAGTACATTTTCTTGATTTTTTTAAATTTTTATTTTCATGTTTGGTTCAATTCATTTTCTATTTTAAGATCTATACAACACACCTTAATCACCTACTTCATCGTTGTTACACTTCTAAATTCCTATTTTGTTATAGTCTAAAACTTAAATCTTATATAACACAAATTTAATATATATTTGTAATTCTCATTATTGATTTTGTGCTAAATAAAAAATTCAAAATTTCATCGACTGAGATTTAATTTGACGGACAAAAGATGAAATAATTAATAACGTGGAATACTGCCTTTTTTAATTTGTTCAACTCAAAATCTGCCTTTTAATTAACTTACAACCGTAAACCAACCTCAATTATGATTTTATATGCATCCGACAAACGTTGTCCACTAGTCTTTGTAATGTTTAGAAAAGTTCGACAAAATAAATTGGAAGTTTTATTGCATAATTAATGGATGAAGGGATTGGAGTGGTGCAAAAAAAAAAAAAAAATATGGATGAAGGGATTGGAGTGGTGAAAAAAAAAAAAAACCATAATGGTTTTCCTTGGGACAATATGATTGGCATGTGTATAGGGCAGGGGCATTTGGTACATGTTGCTATTCTTGGATCAGAGCCAAGCAGAGAACGGATGCAAGTGGCCTAAACTTGAACTGAGAAAAAAAAAATTGTAGTCCCTGCCTGCTTGGCTTGGCCATGCAACTCGTACAATTTGGGAAGGTTTTTGAATTGAAAAAAGAAGAATCTATTTCTACCTATATGCCTTAGGTATGACCATACATAATATAAAAATCAAACATGGAAAAATCAGCCCCGTTAAGATTGCCTTCTGATAAGGTTTAAACATCGTTGAATAAGCGGAGAATGTTTAAGACAAATCTCAAAAGTTTTAGTAGAACTGATAGGAAGATGAGTATCATATTGTAAAATAGTGAATACTGTAGACCATCCCCATGGAGACGGTGCCACAATATATCCAAACACACGTTGAAATTGAAGTCTAAGATGGAACATCCAACATCCGATGTATTATTTGAAAAAGAGAGGAATATTAGACGAGGTTAAAAGCAATTTCCTTAGGATCTCTCTATCAAAAATTTTTATTTTATTTTTTTTAAATTTTTGTGCAACCAGCAAAAAATTCAAGAAAACTTCGGAATAATATGCCACTGTAGATCAATCTGATACTTCGGATCCTATGGATGAAGATATTTTCTTCTTAATTCCATTGAACCCATATTTGATTGCCATTATTTGATCAAAACAATTGTGGTGCAAAAAAAAAAAAAAAACCATAATGGTTTTCCTTGGGACAATATGATTGGCATGTGTATAGGGCAGGGGCATTTGGTACATGTTGCTATCCTTGGATCAGAGCAGAAACAAAATGTCTTGGGAGAGAAAATACTGAAATTTTCTTTTTCTTTTTTCAAATGATATTTAAAAATATTTTAGAGAAGTTTATAGAATTAGAGGAAGGCCTCTTCTAGGACGAAATGATCATGGAATACTAACAACTTCGGTCTGCAAGTTAAACTCAAACGCAACTCCCCTCCCCTCTTTTCGAGAAAAAATATTTCGAGTTTTTTTGTTGATTAGATGTCGCCTAAACTTGAACTGAGAAAAAAAAAAAAAAACATTTGTAGTCCCTGCCTGCTTGGCTTGGCTTGGCCATGCAACTCGTACAATTTGGGAAGGTATTTGAATTGAAAAAGAAGAATCTATTTCTACCTATATGCCTTAGGTATGACCATACACAATATAAAAATCAAACATGGAAAAATCAGCCCCGTTAAGATTGCCTTATGATAAGGTTTAAACATCGTCGGAATAAGCGGAGAATGTTTAAGACAAATCTCAAAAGTTTTAGTAGAACTGATAGGAAGATAAGTATCATATTGTAAAATAGTGAATACTATAGACCATCCCCATGGAGACGGTGCCACAATATATCCAAACACGCGTTGAAATTGAAGTCTAAGATGGAACATCCAACATCCGATGTATTATTTGAAAAAGAAAGGAATATTAGACAAGGTTAAAAGCAATTTCCTTAGGATCTCTCTATCAAAAATTTTTATTTTACAGATCTGATGAATCCAGATCCTGAGGATTATATAGAACAATTGTAAAGCAAAAGGAGCATCGATTTGATCACAACACTATATACAATGGTTATGTCTTCTAGACCGCACGCACGGGTCTTTCATCTTACAAAAAATACAATATTTTAATATTGTGAAAAGGCGTTGCATTATCATGAGAAATGAGACTTACTAGAATAATTTGGATTTCCATGAAGCATTACAAGCAACAAACAATACAATTTTATATTTTGAATTCTCATTTCATAGCATACAAACTCGAACGGTAGATCCGTCCCTAAAGAGCTACTTTTGCTTTTCTTGAAAACTCTCCTTAGATATGAAACTTTTTGAGTATCGAGAGATCCTCTTGTTATTCCCAATGACCATATTCAGGGCACCGACAGATCTAGCACCTAATGAGCACCTACGGCCACTCGTGTTGAATTTACTGAATTCCCCCCAACACACGTGCTTACCTCTCGTCCTGGATCCGCTAGTGATTCAAGGTACCTACCTACAAGCTACTACAATCTCACCTCCACCTCTTTCTCCCGTTGGATGACCCCACAGACGTAAAACCATTCAATACCAGTTTCTTAGACTGCGAGTAGGCATCATCACCATATATCTCAACCAGGATAAAAGCACTACGGACAATTAAAATCATACCATGTGATAGCACACCTCGAAAAATACCTATGAACGCAGTTATTTTCACCGGTGTGATATGTTTCAACTTGCATGGAAACATATTAATTTCAATAATGTACAACAATGGGAAACTGACTAAGCATCCAAGAGTTGCTTCATTATATACCACAAAATGCAGGAATCCTGTGGTTGTCAAATGCATTCCTTTGCTAGTCATTTCCTTGAGGAGATTTCTAACAAAGTAATAATGCGCATTTATTCCCTCGAGATTTCAAGATGTTTCCAGTCAACAAAAGAAGCATATATTAGGCAGACCTTAAACAATCAATTATGGTTATTAAGCAATCCTAGTAGTCCAAGTGCAGAGCCTAATTAATATTATTCAGATCTACGATTCATTGTTTCATCTCCTTATAAAATTGTCAAATCCCATACTCGTCTTAGGGTACACCTATGTTTTTATTGGTCATTCAAGAGAACGTATCTTCGACTAAGGCATCACATGCTACCTGAAGTTAACCAGATATAGGTAGTGCTTGTCTGCATCGAACTGCAAATCTCTCTCTATCACGTAATATCTCACCTTGTCCTTAGTAATACGATTCATCTTCCTTAGGAGAAAACCAAGAAACTCCTCTCACGATTAGTTTCAACATGTAGAGACATGTAAAAAATAAGTAACAGTTCACCTCACTCCCATTTTCAAGTGCTAGCTAGCAGTTCTTTGAACAAGATACAAATGTATACACAAAAGGCTCAGCCGAGAAACAGTGATGAGATACAGTTAAAATACCAAATAAAGTTGTTTAAAATGGAGTTTAACAAAACAAGGCATTCTCGTACAAACTTGCTGCCAGAAATCTGAGGAACCCATTACTAGCCAGTCTCCTCTAGCTTTCAAATGATCTGCAGGAGTAAGATCAGTCAACCAAAAGTCAAAATCAGTATAAATCACCAGCGCTTACAGGAGAAAACAGGCATTACTGCAATTCTGTCATTTGTGTATCCACCATCAATAAATAGTTAAGACACACACTTAACTAGGATGGACCTCAGCTGGTGTAACAATCAAGAAGTATGAAAAGTATGGTTTGGAGGATAAGGATCTGATGTGTGACACAAGACATTAAATGCCTTGTGAGCGAGCACTAGTATAAAATGTTAGAAAATAGTACAGATCAGTAAAGACATAATGTTGGATCTCACTTCTCACAAAGAGATATCACCTCAACATCTTCATATTTTTCTAAGTACACGTGTATTTATATATATGTATATGAACAGTCAGTGAATTCACAATCCAGTAAGAGTTAAGATTTTTTATAACATAATGGTAATAATACTTGGTAACACTTAAATATTCATCCCAAAAGAAACATATATAACTGTTGGTTACATTCTTGGTCCCTCCCTTGCTTAGATGTACTTATTTCTTTTGATTAGTTCAGCAGAAATTATGTGTTTTTGGTGACGTACAACACTAAGTCCTTAACAGGTACGAAGTGGTAAAGATTTGGACTTTGAATTAAAGGTCTATGCTCATAAACATATTTGACACTACATATATAAGAAAAATAAATTAACTATCAATCATTTATTTCCTACAAAGTTCAATAATGCCGCAACTCTCTGAAAAGTTGCAGTGAACTCAGTTTTGTTAGTTTCAGGATCAAACATATGGTGATGGCCAAAGTGCATATATCTTTTAAAGTTGAAAAGGCTAGGAATGAAGAAATTCAAATATAGAAATAAAGTATTCTACTTTTGATGTTAAACACCTTAAGATTTACTCAACTGGCCAAGAAAAACAGAAAAACGATACTGATTAGGAACGATACCTTGGCAAGACTGGTAAATCAAAAGGATATTAAAAACAATCCAAAACATCTACTTCTGTTTTATTTTGCAAATGCTTTTGCTAAATATCATAACCTTTTCCCAAAAATATTGGTATACACTGTTTCTTAATAGCCACATTTCAATACACTATACTAATTTAGCTAATACTAGGTGGTCAGGAAAAATCCCATGCCATGTATCCAACCCAGTTTAGACCCTGTTTAGTAGAGTTCCTTTAAAAATCATTTTTCCCCCCAAACTCATTTTAAACACACACTTCCAATAAAATAATTTTGCAGATGACCCATAACTTTTCCGTACTTTTTAACCACATTCTCTAGAAATATCACTTCTTATAAAATCAATTCTCAAAAAAATCTGCAGCAAACAGACCTTTATTCCTATGAAAACATTATATTCTTTTCCTCAGACCCTATAAATGGTCGAGCATAGATTTGAACTCTTTTAACTATTTCTTGCCTTCTAAATTTACATCACGAAATCATTCAGTATTCAATATCAAACCTCTATTTGCAGCCTCAATTCACCAACAGATCAAGCTTGTTAAACTGAGTCTCTTCTAATCTTTCTACATCGCCAAAACTGCATTTCTCATTCATTGGTAATTCATTGAAACTGTCAATTCAAGCTCCATTAGTTTCCAATCACTTTTTCCCAAAGATTCATATGGAATGCACAATCTTGAATTATCCTAGTGCATCAATATCATGTAGTTTTTTTTTTAAAAAAAAAAAGACCCAAAAGATCATACAAGTTGCATTTTTGCCTACCTATAAACCCAAGTTCTTTCAAGCCAATCTCTTGCTTGCTTCAGCATTTATCCTTTTTTTTTATCACTCTCACCCCTCGTATATTTTATTTAGATTAAAATGTTATTATTTGCAGTTTTGCACCCCATGATTGCATAGAGTACAAGAACTCACCAACAATAATCCCTCAATAATTCTCACTTAACATTAAGTGTGCTGGAAGAAAAAGATTTAATTTCAAGCAAAAAATCATACATCCGCTTAACTAGTTCTAACTAGGCATGTTGCAAATAGTTCCACACAGAATAATGAAGTCCGGATAAACCAACAAAAATGCAAGCTTAGGACTAAATCACCACGTGGAAAATAGATAAACCATTATTATCTATGATGAGTCTCATCATATTGAAACAATCAATAACACCAATATTCTCAGCAAGTTATGCAGAAGTACCCAAGGACTCGGAAACGACTTGTTAACAATTCTAGGCAATATTTATTATTCCAAATACTCATAAAATGGGGTAAAGCACAAAATCGCACAATAATTTTAGTAATTCTCGTTTAGGCAAGTCTCACGCAGACCGATGAGTTTTATCAGCTAGTTTCATGGAGAAGATTAATTTACCCTTTTGCATCATTTCCCGGTATTCATCATCAACGTTATATTATCTCCTTTCAGAAGGATCCTACCAAGTTGCTTTCTGCTCTTCTTCTTGACATTGACTTCCTCAGCATCATCCAGTACCAAATTCATGTATTCATCAAAGCCGATGATTCGGCCTTCGATCCTCGTATCCTTCTGCTCAAAAAGCCAAATCTGAATACGAGCTTTGCTCTGGAGGAACCTGAAGATGAGGTTAATGGGTTGAGTCATAATCCTCTGGACTTTTGTGCTCGCCATGGCTGCTGAATTTGGGAGCTCCGGCGCCAAAAATAAATTCTTTTCTTCTAATGCAACACAGAAAAGCAGTGAAACCCTAACGAGAACTGCGAGTTTTCAATTTATATGCTCTATTTGGGCCGGAGCAATATCAATGTGACTGGGCCCATCATGACCCAAATATTGTCCCAATAGACTGGTCCATTCTACACTTTTTAAGTTCCTATTTCTTTTCCTTTATAAATGGAAAATAAAAATAAAAATTACACAAAATCAGAACTTTAAAGATTCAATTTCAAAAATCAGATTAAATGTTTCATTTTTCAAAATCAGATATTTCATTTTTAAATATTAAATATTAATTATACAATTTTCATCCGAAACCCTAATCAATTTCATTCTAATTTTCATCATCATTCTCTCTTCTCTATCACTCTCTCTACCAACAGCACTATCCTTCCTCTCTGTCGGCAATCCAATCTTCACGAGACGATGCACCTCATCCGATGACTTCGTTGCAGAAGCACCGCTATGAGTCGCACGGCAGCGCAGAGGTGCAGCGGTGCATCATTGATGATGCATTGATGTGAGTCGTCGCCGCCGTGTAGATCCGTTCTTTTTTAAAAAAAAAAAAATTGAATGGTGTGATGATTGTGGAGGTGTGTGGTGCGGTAATGGGAACATAGATCTCCGGTGGGTACGGCGACGATGTGTGGTTGTAGGTGCTTCTTCTTCTTTTTTAAAAAAATCAAGAGGTGTGGTGATTGTGGAGGTGTACGGTGCTATGGTGGTGGAGGTGTGCGGTGCAGTGGTGGGGAACGGAGATCTCCGGCGGGTGTGGCGGTGATGCGCGATTGTGGTACTGTAAGTGCGGTGGTGGTGCGGTGGTTGGGTGAGTGGTGTAGTGTTGGGTGCGGAGGTGGCTATGATAGAGATGGTGGTGACGGGGCTTGTTTGTTTGTGGATTGGTGGTGGTCGACGGCGACGATAATGGTAGGATTGGAGATTTTTTTTGGGTTGTAGGATGGGATGGTGGAGGTTTTGTGGTTTTAGTGTCTGTGGTGCGGTGGTTGTGGGTGGGTCATGGTGGTCGTTGTGACGTCGGTATTTTTAGATGATGGTTTGCTGTCAGGAGATGGTGATGGTGGTTTTGACGACGAGTTTCGATTGTCATGTTGTTGGTGAGAGTGGTGAGATGGTAATCACAAGTGTTGTGGTTGTCACAAATTATTTAGTTGTTTGTAACCATTGAATTGATCAATCTTGACCGATAAACAATATTCGACCAATGAAAAGATAAATTGTGATAAAAAAAATAATGTGGCCTAAAAAATTATTAATTTGTGATCGATAATTTGATCATTTGTGACTGTCTAATAAGTTGTGACTTATAATATTTGTGATTTATGACTTATAAATAAATTGTGATATTTCAATTTCTGATTTGTGACCGATGAACAAATTGTGATCTATAAATTTTTTGAATTGTGACGTTAAAATAATTTGTGATTTGTGACCAATGAATAATGTGACTTATTAATTTTATAAATTCGTAACCGATGAACAAATTGTGATCTATAAAATTTTCGATTTGTGATTGTGAAATAATTTGACCTATAAAATTTTTTATTGTGACCGAGAAATAATTTGTGAAAAATTAATTTATAATTTGTGACCAAATTATATGGAATTGTGATCTTAATATATTTAATTAATAAAATATATGTTTAATTAATTAATTTATAAATAAAATTTGAAATAGTCTGAGATTTGAAAATTTAAACATTGATCTCTTAAATTTAATTTTATTTATAAATAAAATTTGAAAAAATCTAACATTTGAAATTTTAAACATTAGGTTCCTAAATTTGAAATTGGTGAACTTAACTTCTTATTTATGATTTTTTTTCAAAATAAAAATAATAAAACTAGGGAAAATTACTACTATGCAGTATTTGTAATTAGAGTTGGACGTGGATTGGGTTGAATTGGTTTTGAGACTAATCCAAATCCAATTCAATATGTTCAGTTTGACAATAATTCAAATCGAAACCAACTCATTTACGATTAAAACACAACCCAACCAAAATCGACCAAACTTGGGTTTATTAGTTTGGACTTGAGTCCAATTCAAGTTAGACACAATTATTGTTTTGTTGGCCAATTTTTTTATGGGCTCAGTGGTTGTGATTTTTTTCGTTGAATTCAAACAATTTTTTAAGTTGGATAATTAAATAGCAATTCTCTAAATTATAAATTCAGCAAACACTACATTGTAATTGTGAACCTCTTCTTTCAATTCAAGTGTTTAATAAAAAATTTGAGTCAAGAGGCCTCGACACGAGCAGCAATGAGAGGTAAAAGAGATGAGAGGCAGATAAATTTGATTATCAGGTTTTTGGTTTCAAAGTACTTTTTTTGAAAAAATAAAAAATTTTGGGTTGAGTTTGATTAAATTTTAATAGATAACTCAGAATCCGACCCAACTTAACCTAAATTTTAATTTCCTAACCCCAACTCAACCCAATTGAACTAAAAAAACCAACTTAAACCGGTTGGGCGATCAATTTGACTAATTCAAATTGATTTTGGCTCAATCCTATTTGTAGCTAAAATGGTTTATGCAGACAGTATTATTTCGTAACAAGTTTATGTTACCCCTATAAAGTGAAAATGCTCTTAAATTCAGCAGAATAATTTTTTTTGCCACGGTCGAAACAATTCTTTTTATCTTTTAAATTCATTTTTTCTCAATACCTAGCCCCCTATTAAAAAACATTACATATTAAATGCGAATGATTTAAAATTTATTTATTTATAGACTCAAAATGAGTAGTAGATTAAATTATTATCAAATTCTACAGAAATGAATATCTAGCTCGCAGTCATCTCCCATAAGGAAAATAAATAAATAAATAAATCTGAATCACTGATCATAAAAAGTAAAAGCATTCTTCAATCTTTTTGTTAGATCTCACCAAAGTTTTTACATTTGTGACGAGATAAAAGAAACATATAAATAAAGATCAAACACGAACAGTGATAACAACAAATAGTAGTAACAAAACTTTAAATTACTATACATCATACTTCCAATTGCTGCATGATGTCAAAACAACCTGTACCCATCTTTACGGGCAAGCCAACGCAAATCCTAGAAGATGGTGTCTCCAAGTTGTCGGTCATCCCATGAGAAGCTGCTTCTACAATGAACTTTGAGGCTGTTTCGAACGACATCTTAATAAATGGTGACAATGACTCAGCAATGCTTCCGTGTCTGGTCATTGGTCGGTAACCCCCCGTATGGGTCATGTAATCTGCAATTAAACTCAAATGTCGATAGTCAATCTTTACTCCGTAAATATCAAAAACTTGCTTCACCTCTCTTATGATAGTTGCTCGAGCAGCTTCTACCCCATAGGTCTTCAACATAGCATCAATATTGTTGGAGTATAAACGACTCAGATCGAGGTCATTTTGCATATCCCAGAATGACTTGAAATCGACTCCTGATGCCTTCATTGCCCAATAATCGAGGTCTTCGTTGCCTGTCTGCAAATCCTTAACAGTGGACTTTCTCGGCTTTTTATCATCATCCCAAATAACTGATTTTTCATCTGCATCATATTTTACCATTTTACAATGACTGATCTTGCCGGAGCTCTTGATATATACTTTCTTTGCAGTCTTCTGAGCAATCTGTAAATTAGTTTTACGAAATTCTCATTTAGCATGTTAGCTACTGGCATGTTCGGTAATGAGCATTAGATAGTACTAGACATGTATTAAAGAATAAAAACAAGCTCAATCTTGTTTATTATACCGTCTAGTCCTACCCAGCAGTACACTACCAAATATTCACTAAATGCATTGGATAGAGAGAGGATTGAAGGGTCGAGATATACCTGAGCAAGCAACAAATGAGGTTCCTTTGTAAATTTAAAGTGGACTTCAAAATGCAATCCTCTAACTGCAATGTAGATTGCCCTGCGAGGTTTCTTGTCCGAAGATTCTTCTCCTGATTTTTTATTTTTAACCGTTGATTTGAAGCGAACCCGACTTGATTTAGACTCTGACTTCATTTCATTATCATTTTGCATATTAGAAGCTTCATCATCGTCATCTGAGTCAGTTTCCTCATCCTTCCTACTCTCAACCTCCTTGAGATGATCTTGATTAGTCTGTCCTCCAAGTTCGGAAGATAAATCACCTTCATCAGGTTCATCTTCAGAGGAATCAGAGCCATCATCATAATCCATCTCGTCCGTAGATTGTTGTTTTCTCTTTTGCGCATCTGAACCTAGATCCTCTCCCCTTTCAACACCATCAGCATCCATATCATTGTCCATGTCTTCTTCTTGTGATCCAACTGTAGAATTATTGTCAGCTTCATTTAAGGTCTCTGACGGTGAACTCAACGTGAAATTTCTAATTCCACTAATTCTGGATAGGAACACCAAGTGATTTTCTATTGCCTCCTCCAATTCCCTTAAGAACGTGGATCTGAGAGTTGCATGTAGGTCTTCTAATGACACAAATTCAGTTGCTTTCAATTTCATTTTCAGCTTGTAGATTCTAGCCACTTGCTGGTCATTAATTAAGAGTTCAACTTCCATGCTCTCAGCCAAATCCGCTATACATACTTTCTTCACATTCGCAATAAGAGAGACAACATCAGGCCTGCATTTATAGACAAAAGTTATCAATTTATTCATACATGCACTACAGAAAACCTTGTCGTAATCAAAATATTATTTTATTCGAGTTTCTATTTCCTCAAAATATACAAGTCCATATCAAATGTTTAGGTTTCAAGATCCTTGTGAAACCCTCAACTAATACCAGTGCCATTGAAACTACTAATCAAAAATTGCATTTGAAAAAATAAAGAGTACTATATATTATTAACTTTGGGGAAATAGCAATGTGTGTATTGTGTTCTCTTTATTTCAGTACCAAAATCAAGCCGTTTCCTTTTTGTGGTGGAGGAAATACAAGCAATCCAACCCTATCAATTAGTCAATACAGACAGCAAAAATTGGCATGTGAAGCATGGAACCAAAAAACCAGCGAACCAGGGCACATTTACATACAAGTAAATAAGTAAATTTTATAATAAATAATTTTTTTAATTAGTCAAAGTTAGAAATAAGTTACTTATTTTGACAATAGTAAATTTTTTTTTTTAATTGGGAAATGAAAAATAAATAAAATAAAAATGCTATCCAGAAATGTTTGAATAGAAAGTTGCTTAACAGGAACCTTTACTTGTGTATACTTAGCCAAACATGCTCTCAATACTGGTAATGAAACCCTATCGCTGCCAAAGATTAACATACAATAGAACTCACTTAGATCTGTATTGCATGAATGGGCATGTCAAAATGGGAGTCTTGATAGTGTCTGATGCAGTCATCACAATCTCCTGCAGACGCGGAATACCAAGGGTAACATTCATTTCCCCACGGCCAGCAAGATGGAAAGTGTTTAGTCTGAAAAAGATACAAGCATCTAATCAGACATGGCTGTTTTAATGTTACAGTATAGTGTAAATTAAGCCCTTGTTTGTCTACCATTAATTTAAAACATTGTTTGCTACAGTAAGATTCTCTACCATACATTCACCCAATAAAATATTCTACACACAAATCAATAAATTTACTTTAAATTTCAACCACACATTCTCCAAAAAATACTATTCATTACTTCATTTTTCTCCCAATAATGGGAGACAAACAGGCCCTAAGGAGAGTTTATTGCTAACAGTGTAGATATGAACACATTATAAAATGTATCCCTGAAAAACATGGAACTATTTACCCGTACCACGGGTAGTGCTTAACTGGGGCATCATTATCTTCAATGAGAGACATTTGCATACAGTATTATTTTGGCATCCATGACTACCCTTGAAAGCACACGAATTACTCGAAGGAATAACATTTGGCATCCCATATTTAGCCAATTGGGCCTTTTTCTCATCCCGCCATTTCTTTATGGGTCAAATCTTTTTCTTTTCATTTTTCTTTTAAAGTCAACTACAACATCATAATTTCTCCATATACTAAATAATTCAAGAAATGTAATATTTGAAAACAACTCCAAGCATAAATTATAGAGAAACAATGAGATGGAAGGATCAAATAAAATCTCAAATATGCAAGTGCTTATTTTTATTCTTATTTTTTTGAAAACAGCAAGTGCTTATTGTGAGAGCAGAGAAGTGAGAATTACATGAACTTACGTCATCTGTGTTGATGGTTCACCAATGGATTGAGCAGCAATGACACCAACCGGTTCTCCTGATTGTGCTAGACTTGATAGATATTTTTGCTCAACCAATTCTAGAAACTCATTTTGCTCCTTTTTTATTGTCTTCCGTTCTTCAAATTGGTTTTCCTTCTTTTTTGACTTGCGTCCTTTAGGTAGGTGCTTATTTTCAGTCAGTTCCTGTACTTCTGATGTCTCTTTTCTTGCATCAGAAATAAATTGCCTTGCTTCCTTTTCAAGCAAATCGGGCAACTTTTCAATATATGTATTGAACTCACGCTTGTTCTGAAATTTTCGGCAAATAGTTTCTTGATTCTGAACAACATTAAAGAGAGGATGTCTTAGTTATCATACTGTACGCATGTCATAAAAAATAGACAATTATTTTAATTAGATTACACAAAGAATCTAGGTCCTTACATCTGCTAGAGCCTTGAAATTTTTTAGAAAGCTTGTGCGGTGCACATCAACACCATCTTCTCCATAATAAAACTGAATTATTGAACCATCTGCATCACGGACAGTATAATCATAACTAACTTTCAGACTCTCAAGATTTTTTATGAGGCACCGTTGTAGATATCCACTACGAGATGTTTTTACTGCAGTATCAACCAACCTGTACAAGAAAAAATAACAGTTAGAAAAGAAAATACCAGGAAGCTATGGAGACAACAATAATCCTCTGGTTTTAGGAATCCACACTATAACATGATAATGCAATCTCCAACATTTATATAACGGCCTAAAACTTCAATATAAACAGCAACTCGTGTACTTCACCCCATGAAATAGAAGAAACACATCAGAGATGCCTAATGAAGTATCGCGATGCAGCAGGAGAGGCGGATGTCATGAAAATATTTTCCAGAAAATGCTTAAAACCCAATTTAATACACCATTCCAGGTTGAATCAATTTTCAGGCAATAAGCAGCTATGACAAAGTTACCTCCACGTGATCCATTAAAGTGATATCTATTAGGTAGAGAAAAGAAGTTTATGGCGTAATACGTAAAAAAGAAGGCAAAAGGTTGGACATTCAAATGGATTTACTTCAGTAGGATCTTCATTTACTGTCCTAACCTGAAAGGTATTTAATCTCTAGTGAAGCAATAAGTGGGAATAATCCCCTAGTTAAAAACATTCTTCAAGAGGCAAAACAGGTAACTCCCTACTGAACCAGCAGTAAATGTTGTAACTTTAACAAACATGTACAAAAGATTTATCGTACTTCTTAAATAAAAAAATTCAAAAGGTTTGACATTAAAATGGATTTACTTCAGTCAGAACTTCAAGTATTGTCCTAACCTGACAGGTATTTTGTCTCTAGTGAAGCAATAAATGGGAATAATCCCCTAGGCTTGAAATCAGAGAGTTTGTGATAGTAACAATTTATCTAGCAACCATGATGCTATCAAAAATTGTCGAAGTATCACTATCCTGAAAAAGCCTTGAAACAACTCAAAAGCACTTGACTCTAGTGGGATTGACTATGTAATCTTAATTGGGCAAATTGAATTTGATATCAGGATTTATGCTATTTGATCAACAGGTGGCGGCAGATGCTATTTAACGTCAGAATGCCAGGGAAGGGCAAGCTGGCCACTAGATTAAAGGGAATCCAGCATTTGTTCCCCAACCTAAAGTGTGTACATTGGGTGGGGGTATGTGAGCACGATTAAGCTGCAAAAAAATTGTCATATCACATTGTAGAAGCAACTTAAAAAGTTATCATTCATGGGCAGTTAACCAAACTAGTTACAATGTTAGATTTACAGTGAAGCCAGCATTTACCCTTCACGACCAGCCATGCAATGGAAGTAATACTCTTGAGGTCGAAGACCAGTGAGAAAGCGATCAGTTATAAAGCCTCCAGCTCTAGAAGTGAAATTCCATGGTGAAAAGCAGGGCAAGGTTTTCCCTGAAACCATTCGGGGTACTCTTTTACCTTCCAACTCTTGTTGGCCAAGATAGGAAGATATTTGTTGGAAATTGACCTATCCAATTCATTTGACAAAACATTTATATATATACTCCCTCTTAACATTAGTCATTACAAGATTATCGAAATGTCAATATCACAACACCATGCATAAAACTAGTTTTCTCGAAATCAAGAAAAAGATACAAAAATTGGAGCATAAACTTTAAATGTTTGTCATTTTTTCCTTGAATTTTTCAGTAAAAAAAAGGTATTACATAGTTTATTGGTGGAAAAAGGATAGACTAGAAATCCTCGTAGAAGAATACTTGATAGATTATAAAGGAACAGGTGTGGAAGTGTTTGCAAGTGCCATGCCATATTTGGTTCAATGACATTCAATTGGGTAAATAGCACTAGGGATCCTGAACCTTTGAACCTTTGACAACTGGGGTCCACAAACTTTGAATTTGTGGCACCCCAGATACTTAACGGAAATCCCCCAGCCCATCCCCCTCCTTCCCTGACACACACCCCCACCATTAACTCTGCCACTGCCCAAAAATTCCAAATCTACCTCCTAAACTCTAAAGCCTCCCAAATCAGTGTGTATTGAACAGAAAATTAAGCCAAGAAAATACAAACAAAAACCACTGTTTCCCAAATACAAACCCTTAATTGAACTAAAAGTCAAGAAAACTGAAAATAATGAAAATCCAAAACCATTGCTGCCACCATCCATCGTCTGCCCAAAACATACATCCGCAACACCACATCCACCATTGCCTCCGCCTTTTCATTCCCTTTCTCTTGGTGTGTTATACACTTATTCCCACACACACACGTATATATGCTACATAAACAAATCTAAACAAATACAAATGCATATGTGTAGATATATATACATTCAGAAATCAAAGGGAGGGGCTGGTGGAAGAGGCGAGCAGCTGGTGGTAACAAACCCACAACCTACCACCACGATCAAGCTACGACCGCCAAACCAAATTGATGATCCCACTGGGTCTGGGAAAATTGGGAAAGGCAGAGTACAAAATGGGAAATGTGAATTTGAACGAACATGTAAAGGTTGGAACAATCATCAACTTCTAAAAGATTGAAGATGAAATTAGATTTGTTGCCTGCTGTTTTTTCCTGCATCTTGAGATTGTGGTGATGAGGTGGCAGTAGTTTTTTAGTTGATGATAGAGGTTTTCTTTGTAGTTTATTTCTTTGCCAATTTTGATCTGACTATGGGATTTGATGCCCCTAGCTTGCAGCTGGTTTGCTAGTGTCAACGATAGCACGTTGTGACTAGCAAGGTGGTGGTTGTGTAAGCAGATTTTGGGGGTAGGTCGACATTTTTTGGAAGCGAATGAGCACTTTAGCATGTCAATTTGAATCTTCGGGCCAGCGGGCAATCAGCTGACAATTGGGTTGATTGTGGGTGTGTTTTGGGGAGGAAGGTTTTGGGGCAAGGAGATTTTTGTTTTATGTTTATTTCCCTTGTGTCTTTTTCTTTTTTATTTTTCTTTCCTCATCTATTTTTTGATTCGGAAAAGGGTAGATTAGTCATTTTAAGAAAATTTTGATCATTTTAACCATCAAACAGTTTTTCTAACAGAAGGACCATTTTCATAAGTTTTTTAAAGGTTAAGGACCTGGAGTTTTACAAATTGAAGGTTTGGGACCCTATCATCACAAGGTACAAAGGTTCGGAACCCAAGTTTTATTTGCTCTATCATATTCTAGGGAAAATTACCAACATGTGAATGGTCTTGTACTTAAAACTTTTATTAACTACAACCTTTTAGTCCAGCTTTTGGCAAAAAAGAGCACCTCAATAATTAAATTTCTGACATGGAAAATGCACTGCACTTACTGTACTACCCTTGGCCCCAGTTGTTGTCATAACAGAAATGCAGTTCTTTGGGAAAGGCTTTAACAATCCTTTTGTAAGCAACTTTTTGCTTATTTGAGAACCTTTATTGGTAAGTTTATTTTTCATCTTCATATCTAAGGATGCTGTGGCAGATTCTCTGTTACTGCATATGACTTTCTCAATTTCCAATTGCAGTTCTTCAGGGCCTAGAACATCAAAAAAGAAGAAACAGGCTTTTACGTCAAAAAATTCAAG
The DNA here is from genome assembly GCA_903798255.1 of Fraxinus quadrangulata. Lineage (NCBI taxonomy): Eukaryota > Viridiplantae > Streptophyta > Magnoliopsida > Lamiales > Oleaceae > Fraxinus > Fraxinus quadrangulata. Next base: position 16,707 of record CAIGRB010154475.1, on the reverse strand, counting down.
GTTACAGATCAATAAATTACAGAAACAAGAGACCATCCCCCAAATATGGGAGTCAACCATAAAGAGTCACATATGAGACTAGCTAAAGTACTTCTATAAATTAATAAACACAATTATGAGCAGCTATTGCATTAAAGGTTTTATTTTCATGACTTGTTAATATACTGTTCTTAGGTTAATCATGTACTTTGAAATTATTAAGAAAAACAATTTAATGAAGCTGAAACTTGAATGTTTTTATTAGCCAAAAAATATAGTTTCTTTCAAACACATACTTATATGATAATCAGTAGGTGTACCGTGTACGAGGAACAGCAGGTGTGTCTTTTTCTTGTCATCGTAAAATGGATTGAGGGTGATCAACAATTGAGAGGTGATTTTAGTGTGTATTGATTGCATTTGAACACAGCGTAAGGTTGAACAGGTTATAACTTAGCATTAAGGCGACTATGATGAGCATGCTTGCATGAGAAATTCGTTGCTTGATTAATCCCACTGAAAAATTTCACTCATTAGCCACGAGCCGAGCCACACTTCGGTTGAGCAAGCGCGAGCTGGCTCGCTCGATGGGCCAAGCTCAGTCCGACGGTGGGCAAGCCGATCGGCTTTGCTCAGCTTGTTTAATAACCCTATATCTGTTGTAGGAAGATATATCATATTCAGGCGATGGGATTGTATAGTGATAACAGAGTTATTATTTAGGTTCGAGTATTTTCATTTGGCCAAAGAATTTGTGATTCGATATATATTTAGGGATGTTAAGTGGGACGAGTCGAACAACGAATTTCTCACGCGAGCCTGCTCATCATGAGTGAAAAATGCAATTTCAGGGGGGAAAAAATAAAAAAAAATTGGCGAGCCATGACCCGAGCCCACACTTCAATTGAGCGAGGGCGAGCCTGCTCGCTTGATGGGCCAAGATGAGCCCGACCGAAGGCAAGCCGAGCAGCTTGGCTCATTTAATACACCTATATCTGTTGTAGGAAGATATATCATATATGTTAAGTTAGCGATAATTTTTGACAAGATCTTAAGACACATTTAAGCATCAGCCCTCCATCAGGACATTAGAAATGATGCTTGAGCAGTCAGTTAATTGGGTATATGAAATAAGATAGTGTTAAGATAAGGCTTGCAGTTAAACTACCAACATATATTACGGAATCTATACAGGGCAAAATAGAAAGACTTCATCATCAACAAAATTATCGACATAGAGAAACAAATATTTCAAGTTCAGGGTAGTTTTAAAAATCATACCTATTTGGCCACATTTGAACTTAACAAAGTCACAGTGAACCTCTTCACCAACATCATCACCTTCAAGTTTTTCCTTCCTTTCCATATCATAGTTTGGTAATATTATAAGGTCATCTACCCCACATGTAAACCCGTGAATCTGAGGCATTTATAAAACTAGCTTAAGATTTGAGCAATCAGATTTGAAAACAAGTACATTTCAAAACTAAAACAACAAAGACAAGATAAAAGCACCTGCAAAAAGATTGTGAAAAGACAACTTAAAGCAGAAAGAAAAATTCCTGCGCTGTTAGACCCAAAGAGCTCCTGTACTGTGTGCACCAAACCAAACTTTCCAAACTGAGCCTTGTCAATCACACCACGCACAAGTTCATTTTTCCAAATTAACAACTTATGTTCAGCATTCTGATCTCTGTCTTCTTCTTCTTCATTTTTGTAGGTGCTATCAGTAAAGTAATCCTTTGGAAGTTTTCCCTGATTTTTAATAGTACAGGGTGCACAACCTCGTGTTATATGGTTCAATAGAGCTGTGATGACCTAGAAAGAAACGCACAAAAGATTATTATAATCCTGTTCATGTAGTTGTGTACCAATAGACGATTTTTTTATTATAAATACTACTTTCTTAATAAAATTCTTTGAGATCAATGCATATAAGTCTGACTTCGTTGGACATATTTAGTAAGAATCATGCCAACTTCTGCAATTTTTTTAACCTGTTTCCCTGTCCAAAGAGGTCCTGGTTTCCACACTGCGGGCAAGACAGACTGCATCACCACACCTTCAGAATCTACTAATGAAACCTTCTGGGAATTATTGACTGGATGTGAACCGGGCATCATTGCAAACACGCCGGACCCATAAAGCAGCTGGTTGAACTCCTCACGAGTTAGAAATGTGTCCTTCATTGTAAGAAGCACAGCGCTTACAATATGATCCTGGAGCGTTAAAGTTAGAACTACAAAGTGGTTAATAAACCGGGTGGACAAACAGGAAAAAAATAAAGAATTTTCATCAACAATTTCTGGGGAAAAAAATTATGGGAACTTGATAATCAATTGAGTACTGAAACCTGAATCAAGCCTCTGACAGTATCACCCCTTGTTGGAACAATGTACTGTTCATTAGCATTTACAATGTTGTAAGCTTCAGCCCGAGAAATTTCATCTTGAGGGAAATGGACATTAATTTCGTCACCATCAAAATCAGCATTATAGGAGCTGAAGCCAATTTAAAATAAAAAAAAGGTAATCTATCTTGGCAAGTAACTTACAACAAAGAAAACAAAGACAAAAAAATCAGCAAATAAACCAACCTGCAATTTGCATAATGCATGCGAAGTGTTTTCTCTCCCTTCAATACACGAACAACATGTGCCATTATACTTGGCTTGTGAAGTGTAGGCTGAAATTAAAAATAAAGTAAGCTAAACAGACCTCTCAAACTGTATAATTACTTCATTGAACTCAAAAATGAGTATGCTTATTAATAAGCAACCAAGCAAGTATAGCACAGACCTTTAAGAATCGAACAAAAAAATCTTACAAGAAGAAACTCCCACGTGTAAGTGAAGAGAATACCAAAAGATATGTACTAGTGTTCATTCATAAACAAAAGTTCAGAACCAAATAGGACCATTCAATACTTCCAATTTCATGGAAACGGGGATTAAAGTACTTCCAATTCATTCTTTTGCCACACAAATAGGGGAACAATTTCTAGTACTCCCAAAGTATGGAGTATGTAGTACTAAACACTACCGAGTTCCATACTCTGCAAGTACTAAAAATTTTCTCCACAACTAAGAGACTCCTTCAAATCATATAATTGCATGGACTACCAATAATTTATTTATCATATATTAGAGGCATGACTAAAAATAACCGAATTTAGAGGAAGACGTGAAATGTAGCAATGAGAGTTAAGTTAGTGTTAATTAGTTTATTTGAAGGCAAAATACCAAACTGCTAAGATTAGAAACCTCTCAAAAAGTATCATGCCAATTCAATGGAGGGCCATTCAATTTGAGAAAGTTCAATAATTTGTAAATGGGGATAGATTTCTCCATTGGGGTCAAGGAAAATCAGAGGTGAGCACATCACTTACATCCGTAAATACATCTATTCGCAGACAGAGACAAATATCTCAATATTTTGGTGCCTTGGTGGAATATGAAGGATCTTACAGATACTATCACAATTAAAGCAGTGAATAAATTGTTGATTGATGAGGAACAATTCCCAATACCTGTCGATTAACGAGCACAATATCCCCGTCCTGCAAATGGCGGTACACGATCTTGCCCTCGAATTCATACTCATTCTTCTTCCCTGATTGTGTAACTACCCCTCTTGAAGAAGGTAATTTTCTAGATATTGCTATTCGCATCTTTTTGTTTAATGGTAATTTCACAGTAGAAACTTTATCAACATAAGTTGTAGCTCCAGGGTGGATATCTGGCCCGTTAATGATTGCATTCCTCAATTTGACACTATTCCAAGGAGTTACCCTCTGCAAAATATTGCGGAAGAAAGTTGGGAAAGAATGACAATAAATTTATTTGTTCAGGAACAAGCAAATGTGGAACAAAAGCAGTATAAGATGTTTCAGAGCAATAAACTATCCCAAATAGCATCCCCTGAAAAGGTGGTCTTTTATTCTTTTTACTTAATCCTTGCAGTGCTTTTGAATTCCATGAGACGGGGCACAGAGGGCAAAGATGTGTCCAGAAAATCACGAAAAAGTTAATAGCATTGACTAAAAGTAACTAAATTTTGAAAAAACAATTATAAAAAGGCCCAAAGTCTCAATTTAGACCGAAAAGCCAGTTTCAATTTAGACCGAACAGCCTAACCTCTTTTGTTTTTCCCTCACTTGTGATTAATTCCACAGGGGTAGACCAATTTGCTCACATTTGAGTCATTTGACAGCCCCTGATGCAACAGGAGTTAATTGGTAGGTGATATCATATACAGATTCACTCATGCAACTTTTGACCTACATGTTACTAATCTTAGGATTTAGGAGCTTCCACTACGAGGAAACAACACGGTGACACCCATGGGCCACCCCTGATGCCATAGTCCAAGGTTTTCAATTGAAGCTCTTGAAGAAGAAAGTGGCCTGGAACCATGAATCGGAACTTGTTTGCACTAGAAACATCTTGTTATGAACCTAAAGCTAGTCAAGATAACTGTCCTACACAAATATGAGGCCACATTTTTATGTTTGAAATAGTTGAAATAATATGCTTATTGTATTGGACTATCTTCAAGTAATCTAGATATGATTATAATACTTTTCACATCCTAATGCTTCATCTCATATGAGGTTTAGAAGAAAGAGGAGGAAGGCTACATTTTCAAACAAGGCTTTTTTTATTCCCCTTTTTCCTACTGGTCTTCATTTTCTAGGAGATGACCAACCAACCCGCTTTTCTCTGGTGAGTACGATCTGTGAACCCCAGATTCCTGACACTTGACACTTCTACACACTGGACAGACATCTCGTAAGTACATAAGAAACATTAAAAATGACCAAGGTGTGTAAAAAAAAAAAAAAAAATGAGGACACTTCCATTGTCATGCAAAACAATTAGTGCAAACTAAGGATGGGGTTCTAGTCCTTCGCATCTGTATTGATGAAGGACAAGGAGATCTTCACACAAGGCATATCCAGGGATATGCAAAAAAAATATCATCAATCCATACCTCAGGATAGGTTAACCTCAACGCAAAGTATGGAGGAACTCCAATCTCATTGACGGCCAAATAAGGATCCGGAGATATAACTGACCGGCAAGCAAAATTGACCCTTTTTCCCATCATTTTCTGACGGAAAATACCCTCTTTCTTTTCCAGCAATTGACAAATTCCAGAAGTGACATCTTTTTTGCCCGGACCTGCCAATATGTTGTGGAGAAAGAAGCTTTGAATACTACACAAAATGACTAATTTGCACTACTGAAAACAACAGGACCTAAAATAATCATTCAGTTGTCCAACAAGAAAATTAGAGTTGCATGTGATGTGGCAGTAGAGTTGAACCAATTAAGTCTTCTCATAATCCATTGAGGAAAGGTGGCACTGCTGGTATGATGTTATGCACATTATAAACTTTAGCAACTGATCTCTGCTGTTGTTTCTCAAATGAATAGTTAACATACAGCTGTACATCAATTTTTGGGAAAGCACAACTGTTCCAAGGCTTGTGACCTGAAAGACTAATCAAGTGGAAGAGATATGTCATACTAGTTGCAAGGCAAATATGTTACCAATGGTTTGTGGTTATTGACTCAAAATATTGGATCATTGTAAGTGAATTTTTAATATTGAGATATGTTCGCACCAAAATCAAGCTAAAAATCAATGAATTTTGTGATTGAAGTAGAGGCCGGCCTTAGCTATACACTAAGTATGATTTATGAAGTAGATATGATAGGATGGACCTGCATGTATCACACATAAAAGAACACAAGCACAGAACATATGCAAAACATATAAGAGCAGACACCCTCAACTTCCAGAAAATTTGCACACAAAAGCAATTAATAACTATATTTATTTGATGAGCAACTGAAATTTCGAACCCACAATAAAAAGGATTCATCTCCATCTTTCATGCCTTCTCTATATCGCTAGGTTTTCCAAATGCACATTAAATTTATTTGACACTGTTTTTGAAACAATTAATTCAACCTAAAACATCCCAAAATCTTTCAAAATGTCAAAATTAGTCAACTCCTGCATCAGCAACGTGATTACTCATGAGAAACTAGAATATCCTTTTAGTCAAGCTAGGAATAAGGACAATTTTGGAGCCATGATAGAGGTTCACACGAACAAATTGGTGAAAAAAGATTCTTGTGGCTCCAAAGTTCATTTGAAATATGGTTTATATTGTTGTCAACATTTTTTGTTATACATCACCCAAAAAAGAAAAGGTGGTATTAGATATTTCACCACCTTCCTCATCTAACTGTCATATTTTATGATTTAGAAAGAGGAAGCGATAAACGAAAATGAATTAACCAAATTATTCTTTTACGGAATTCATACAAAACAGATATAGTAATATAGCCCAACCTCCAAGTTGCATTTACTTTCCCTTACAAGGATATACATTATGTTCTTGCTTAGAAGAATTGCCTTCTAAGCCCCAGTTTGATAGCCATTATTGTGTAAAAATAATATTTTCAATAGTGATTTTTTTTAGAAAGTGTGGTTAAAAAATGGGGAAAAGTTTCGGGTTTAAGTGCAAAATATTTTATTGTGTGAATGTGTGGTTGAAAATGAGTGAGAAATAAATTGTTTTGTTTTAAAGGGAGTCAAACAAGGGCTAAATAACTACTTATCCTATGTATTAACCCAAATGAAAATATCATTTAAGAGCTAAGTCTTCACACTTGTATAGGAGACGATGTCAAAATTGTATATAACAAGTGATAAATATGTTAGCATTTCTCTAGAAAAAACGTTAATTAAAACAAAAAGAGTGAAGACAAGAAAAGTAAAATTACCGGTGGCAGTTTTGCTATCATATAATACATTTATAGATTGTTGAAGATCCATCCAGCGATTAATGATCTTTGAGTGCTCAGCACTATTAACATGAACATTTCCTAAAGCTATATTGGATTGCAGCACTTTCCCCAATAAAAGAGTGTGAGGATGCTCCATTACCTGAAGAAAACATCACACTATAAGTACTGTCATCCACTGAGCACAAATGGGTAAAAACAATCATTATACAGTCTTTACAAATAATTAACAGAATATGGACGTAAATAGCCTGATTCTTCCCAGTTCCGCCACCCAAATGGAAATATAATTTTAGTGTTATGTCTTCGCCCATATTGTGCTGTGGTTCATGAGACTATTAAATATGAGAGAAAGTCCAAGTATCTGTTTTACAAACATTGCTCTTAAAAAAAGAATATCTTGTATGCTACAATTCAATAACAACACAAAAAAAAAAAAAAAGCATGGATGCAAGTTATTAAAACACAGATCACATGACGTTTTCAGGACTCACAGAATCGCCGCCTTTGGCTGGAGGTCGGAATTTGATTGGGGGTACAAGAATACTCTCAAGGAAAAACATATAGTGGCCAGTTACTTTGCCAGATTCATCATGTTGTTGGTGCTGCTGAATATCACAAATATATGAGCAGATAGGAGATTCATTCTCCCACAAGCGCCTAACAATATCTCTAACCTGCCAAATAAGAGAAATAAAGACTTAAAGTTAAACAAACATCACAAAGAACAAAATCATATGATTGAATTGAAAAAAAAAAAGGTTCAAAATTGATGTAGTCAGCCACCTCTGACGGTAAGAGAGGTCCAGAAAAAGAACGCTTTTCTAATTCCTGAATGAAGTTTCTTGCTAGATGAATGGGTTTTTTCTTAGATATTTCAGTGCTACCAGAGGCAGCTACAGATGAATTGGCTTCAGCAGTGTCAGAATCATCCTTCCGTGAACAATCACTAGCATTTACCACCTCCGAGGAAGACTTATCCCCAACTCCTTCAGTCTTTGACACACCCAACCTGCCGTGTCGAATGGCATTTGACCGAGTCTGTTTGCCAGATAGTCCCCTCTAGAAAATAATGTAAATGGCGGGTAAGGAACTATTCAAACTTCAAGAGAATTTTTACATTGTGGAAAAACCACAGAAGTTGCATAAATTAATTTGTTAGAGATCTGATGCATAACTAAATGTAAATGCTTATGAAGAATTACCAGGATGGAAAAACATTAATCCCACAATTACTCCTGAATGACTATTAGTTTATTTGTAAGAGAATTGTTGCTCGCTAATAAAATACATTGAACAAACTGCATAATCGTCAAATGCAAAATAACAGCATGATACAGGTGAAACTCTGAAGAAAGAAGATGAGACAACCACAATGACAGGCTCTTTTATACCCATCTCCAATGCTAATAATTTATAGTGCTATAGGAGGTTAAAGTCAGCTGTACCAGAGTTCCATGAATGAAACCTAAAATTGTTCACCAGCAACTTGAGGTGATGATGCAGTCAGTGAGGACTCCAAAAGGGAGAGAATATAAAGAAAAAGGGATGCCTATCATCATCCCATTGTTATTGCTTCCTTATGTCGGGGGGATTTTTTTCAATTTGAATTTTCAAAGACACTTTTTAGGTAAATGACTTTTGTAGAGTTCAATTAACTTGGACTTTATATACACTTTTAGAGAATCAACGAAAGTCTTTATAGACTTTTATAGACTTGAAAAAATCTCCTATGTAACTTATTGCACATCCTTCTTAACCGATTGCATGAACAAATGATCCACAACCCACAAAAAAAATAATAATAATAGAAGAATACAAAAATATAGGTCATCTAAATTAGAAAAATAAACAACTAAAATACAAAAAAAATATAACATTTTAATATTCTTTGATGGAGGAAAACAAAAACTCTAATGTTCAGTATTATTATTTTCAAACCTGTAGAAAGTAATTCAATTAAACAAGCAACCAATGTATAAAAGTTTAATTATAAATTAATTTATTTTTGTAAAATTTTAATTAAAATTGATCGCTCTCTATAGAAAAATTGAAGGAAAAACCATGAACAATAAGAGAGTGAAAAATCTTATGAGAATTTTTATTTACAAATCGATCTTCTTTATTTAAAAAAAGAAAAAAAAAGAAAATGATGAAAAAGAAGAGAGCAAAAAAGAAATGAGAATAAAAAAATGAGAATGATGATAACAATAGGTTGAAGAGAGAGAAAAATAATGACTTTTTATATCATGGCTCTAAGGTTCGTAAAATGATGGAGTAAAAAGAAATATTGAAGAAAGAACTATTACAGATTGAAAGACATTTTTACTTGGTCTTTCAAAATCTTGGGGGGTGATGAGAGACTTTTTACGAGATTTTATCAACATTCTAAAAAGTGTAAAGCGTAGCTAGACGTGAAATCGAAGCTTCAAACTTTATAAGCTTAAGCGAGGCTTAGGCGTAAAAAAAAGTTTCCTTATTTTTAATATTATTTTAAATTTTTAATCATTTTAAAAATCATTTAACAATTAAAATAATGCATATCAAATATCTAAATTATAAAATACTATATTTACTTAATAATTTCTATCATTAGTCAATTATACAATTTTCAAGTTTTCGAAATGCAAAAATTAGAGTATTTTTCGTAGTTTTAATTTTCAACTAGACAAGTCCTATACTTAATAGATTTATAAGAACTTCATATATGCTTTTGAAGTTTGCAACAAAATAACGAATATCAATGTCATAATTATATAATATAAACAGCATTATAACTTAAATTTATTCAACTATTTAAATAAAGTCATTTTTTTATACAGATAAAATCTTTTAAAAACTTGAAATTAAAGTCAAATGAAAAGTTTTTTTAAAAATAAAAAAATTAATAAGCTAAAGTCAAATAAAAGACTTTTTATAAAAAGGGAGAAAAATGAAAAAACTAATAAAGCGCGCCTAGGGAAGACGAAAGAGAGAGATGAAAAAATTCAACAGTTTTGGAATTGAAAAAAAGAAAGCGTCTAAGCGCGAAGCGATGCATTTTGCCCTGACTTCGAGCTTAGAAGGCGCCTAGGCACCACTTAGGCGAGCTTTTTAGAACACTGAATTTTATATTTGAACTTTCTACTTACAAGTTAGTACGAAAAGGATTTTACTAGTCATTTAGAGTCATTGATATTTTGAAAACCAACTTTTTTTATTTAATACCCACGACTTTTTAAGGACTTTTAAAAAGTCTATAAAAGCATATATTTCTATATTCAATACCTCAAAGACTTTTATGAAGTCTTAAAATTTCTTGATTAAATACACCTATACTTTTTATTTTAAGTCTCTAAAAGTCTTTAAAAATCTAGAATGAATACACCCCCTTAGTGTTCCGTTGTGATAAATCAATATATTTAACCGTTAAAGATTAAATGAATCAAGCAGCATAGTATTCCATACATAATTGAAAACTGACTACAATAACATTCCCTGGAAAAAAAATATCATTTCAACTTTTAATTACACTATAGTAGGGAAGAGGGGACCTCTTAACTTCCCAAGGTTACTTTATGTGGCCATATGGTTCTTTGAGAAGAAGGGCGAGTTAGAGGGAGACAGTACAGACCCAGAGAAATTTTACTTTTTTGTCTCCATCATACTTAGTATGAGAAATGAAATGGGAAAAGGAGAGGAGGGAGAGATGGAAACCTGCTTTATATTTAAATACATATCCCTCTTTTATAATTATATTACATATCCCACGACTTTTACTTTCTTGCTCTCTTTTAACACCAAAGTGTTGTTTACGCTTACCAAATTATATCCCCTTCCACTTTTAATCACAACAGAAAATGGAATTAAATAATTTAGATAAGTCCAATTGGATATCTATCGTGCCTATGATTTTAGGGCTTGTTTGTGTCAGAATTTACTTTATTCATAAGAGACTCGTATTACTAAGATCACCATGCAAAAAGTTCCAACTCTAACTCACTGAAGCATCATAGGCTTCACATTTCATTACAGGAACCTCATCATAAAACTATATGAAAGGGGATCAGTTCAGATACTTCTATCAGATAATAAAGAAAACGGACATGTAACATCAACTATCATAATTAAGGTACATCATAATCCGACAGCTATCAAAATTTAAAAAAATATTTAGGTCGACTTGAGCATCTAGCCAATATAAAATAATATCATATCCTTTCAATCAGAAGAGGCATACCATATGAAACCATCCAAAGGTTGGTTTATTTATCTTCGGATTCTCGCTATCACAATTCTTGCACTTCTTTTCTTTCTTCTTGAGAAATTCATTCAGAACATACATAGCTTCCTTAAACTGACTAGAGTCCCAGGATCCTTGCTTATTATGCTCAGAGTGTTTTCGTCGATCAGGGTGTAGTTCAGCATCTGATATATGACTTCCTTCACTATCCTCAGGATCAACTAGATCATTCGATAAGACCCAATCCTTTTTCTTCTTCTCTTTCACCTTCTGGAGAATATTCAACCTTTTAGCCCCAATAATGTCACCCTCAGATATCTGTTCTAATTGAGTAACACAATTCTCGACCTAGATCAAACAAAAAATATTCCCAGCAAATGCAATGAAGTCAACAGGAAGCAAAATAAAATGTGACTGAACTAAAAATGCATCTTTAAAATGATTTACCTCTCCTCTGCTTGATCGAAAATGTAAACAGTGGAAACAGGTTTTGTTTAACAGATTGTGCAGCATATTGAATAACAACGGATTATAGACTGGTGAAACGAGATCAATGTGTCCACAATGACCAGGACAGTGATATGACCGCTGCCCACATGTTTTACATCTGCCCGATTAGAGGGTAGGACTTGTCAGTCAAACATCACATAAAACAATTCGCAACCAGTATTCAGATATCATATACTTACGCAAAGTTCTCGTCCAGGGGACCCATAGCCGGATCATAGAGCCCGCCAGGGATTGGCTTGTCCAGAGTGTCAAGCAAATTAGGGTTTGTTACCTTCACAACACTGTGGCTCCTGACCTCTTCATCCGTCATGAAACCAAATTTCACCGCCTCCACAGCTTCCGTCGCACCCTAAATAACAAATTAACCCCAATGTCGATAAACAACCGCAAAACCATAGCCACGCACATAATATTTTTTTTACACATTAACGAATAAATACAGGAATTACACGCGTATTTTAGTTTATGCGCGCAGAAAGAGAAAGTATACCTCGGTTGATTGAGCCATATCTGAATCTCGTTCGTTACAGATATGTAGAAGATGGAAGCGATAAGCTAATATATGAAGAGAATAATGACGTCGAAGGAGGAGTTACGGCGGGAAAGAGACGCGAGGGTTTAAGGCCAGGGTTTGTCCTCGAACCCTTTCTGAAATACTTGAACAAAGAGAGTTGAATAGGGAAGCCAAGCGCACAGGCTCGTCAATGTAATTCCCCCTTTTGCCCCTTCACGTTATACACTAGAGGAATAGTAATTTGTTTAAACAATGTGCGGTTGAAAAAAAATTTCTTTTGAGTTTACGCGTTGATGCTATCAAAAATCGTATTTATTGATTTTCAACCTTGAAAATTGAGAATGAATACGAACGAAATCTTTTGATATCTGAAGTAGAGGTATCGAGGTGTTTCCTCGTTATCCCTCCGATGCTTAAGTCAGAGAGAATTTATGCGTGAAGCTACAGATTAAATAATTATGTAAAAACATACCTGGATAATAAATATAAATTTTGTATTTATAAAGGTAGGTATTTCATTCATGGTAGGACGTAGTTAGCTATGTGTCTTTTTCCTTAGAAATCTTATTTTAGGTGAGTATTGGAGTTGCTTATTTTAGGTGAGTATTGGAGTTGCAAGTCTAATAATTATTCAATTGTAATATTTGCGGAGAGAGACTTCTTTTAGACATGGGAGTCTTGAATTGAAATGTTTGGATAGGTTTGGAATCCTTGGAAAGTAGGACCAGTCTATGTCTAAGCAGGAAGGTCTTTAAATTTGGCAAAAGAAAGCGCTAGAGGACACAAGGTACCTTGGTCAAAATATCTCGAGGACTCACCCCGAGGACGTCATCACCAAAATATTGTAGGAACTAGAATGCTAGTCCTCGACATACCTCGAGGACTATGTCAAGCCCAAGGATGAGGGGTCTATGTTAGTGAATATTGGTCCTCAGAACTTTAGAGCTCGAGATGAACAATTATGACAATATGAGTGGTCCCCATGGATCCCCATGGATCCATTCCTAGAGCTCAAGCATTCGGGATGGATGCACATAGGTTCGATATGGTATCTTGGGCCATGAGATTGCTCGATAACCTAACTCAAAATGAACGTCGAATGGGTAGGGCGGTTATTGAGGGCATAGATATGCGACACATGTCAAAATCTAACGGTCTAGATTGTGACCTTCAGTCTCCCATTCCACACCTATATATGCCCCCATTTACCATTCATTTTTCACTTTTCATTTGCTATAAATTTTTCTCTGCAAGATCGAGTTCAAACATATTCCTTAGATATACTTTTTGGACGTCGGGTTATTTTTATGGTAAAGCTCAAGACCTTAAGTTATTTTCTTAGTTTTCATTAAGAGAGATGTCGAGCAGTGAGGATAACCGAGGTTTTTTTTAGTTCGAGTAGTAGCGAGGACGTAGGAACGACAATATTCCAATGGTGGTCTCTCTTGAAGCCCAACCTAGGTACCAAAGCTATGTCGAGTTTAAGTTCCCCCACGATCATTGTAGGTTTAAGGAACACCCAGTCATGGTAGTTGCTAGAGAGTTCGGGCTAATGCTTAACTGCGACATTTAGTAGCCTGACACTAAGGATAGAATGGTGCAAGCTCGGGAATGAGTCTTAACTGCGACATTTAGTCGCCTGACCCTAAGGATAGAATGGTGCAAGCTCGGGAATGAGAGTTTGTTATTTTTAAGGATACTCTAAAGGCCGGGTTTAGGTAGTCCTTGCACCTTTTTTCATACGTTTGTTAGTCGAGCACTCCATGTTCCTGGGACAATTAGTGCCCAATGAGTGGAGGATGCTCGTTTATTTCTTTATTGCCTGTCGATACCTCGGTATCATACCTTGCCTTGACCTGTGTCGAATGGTATTTGAGTTTAAGCAACTTCCCTAGTACACATGTTTTGCCTACCTATAGACTCAAGGTGGGTTTAGAGTCCCGACCATCCCGCCCAATTCATTAAAAGGATGGAAAAATAGGTGGTTTATGTAGTAACTCAAGATCCCAACCTTTCCTTTTGGCCGAGGTGGGGATCTCAGATGCTGCTAAGTTTTGTAAAGGTTAAGCCTACTTTGAGTCGTTAAAATGAGATAGGAAGATATTCAAGGAGCTCGATCCCTTGGTGCCGGACATGATGGCCTCTTCGGGGATGAAATATTAGACCCCCTGATGTAAGAGGCGTTGATGCTAGGGTTTTGGTTTTCGGTTTCTCATTCTCCTTTCCCCGACGTTATGATCGATCTAATAGGTTGTTTGTTTGTGTAGAAATGTCTTTCAATCCCTCAGCCCTTCGCAAGTTTGTGAACTTTAAGGCTGAAGCTCCTCAGCCCCAGGTCGCAGCCCCAATGAAAGGGAAAAAAAAGGCCTCGGGTCTCAAAACTTGATGAGTCTATGAGAGGGCTCGGTGAGACCTCTCAATCCCAAGGCCTATCTTGAGCCCTAAAGCAACCCGATAGCTGAATGTCCTCTCCTAAGGAATTACTTCCTCATCGTATGTAACACCTCAAAATCTAGATATCTGATGTGGAAGTATTATCATTTAATAATTTTTTAAAATCATAAATGCGGAAACGATTACAATTTTACTTTGACATAATAAATATCAATGANATTTGTAGTTGGAGCAAATGGTAGAGCTAGGAATGTGATGCACTCCGTAACACCCCCAAAATATAAATATGTGATTTGGAAGTATTATCATTTAATAATCTCTTAAAATCATAAATGCGGAAGCGATTACAATTTTTCTTTGACATAATAAATATCAATGACTTATTATTTTAAAATAATTTGTGGTCAACAAAATATAGAACAATTAAATCAAATTTTAACTTTAGTTACTAAAATGAACTCAATATTTAAATATAATAGTACTAAGTATGTGTCATCACAAGTCGTCACTTCGCATCATCTTTCCTTCATCATATGAAAATGGAGAGTGATATCATGGGATGAGCTAACGCCTAGAAAGAAAATATCATACATATGATGCATGCTTATGATATGCATATGATTTACTTTAAAATAAAAGACATTTCTCAATATGTATCTCCTCTTTCATTTCTTTAAAAACTTAACATTGACATCGTGAGCTCATTTGGTATATAGCCTAGCCAATCGGAATGGAGTGTGCAATTATTATTTGGAACTCGATCGAGTCCTACCGGTAGTACCGCAAAGTGGTTAACATTAACATTATCATTAAACATTGGTTGGGTGCGTTGGTCCCCCAGCCCCATTTCCGACGTAATTAAACATTCAGATACATATCTTTAAAAACATATCTTGACTCATTGACATTTGGAAACTTTTTATTTCTTGAAACTTGATGTATGCTTATAAATGCATTGACATGTATGAATATGTCATGACAAATGTTTATGACATAAAAAAGTAATGATTACATAATGACAACTTAAGTAATACATTTATATATTTAACCATATAACGTACACATAAAAATAGGGAGAGGTTTACTTACCTGAAATCCGTAGAAGTTAAATTTTGAATGGCGAGTGGAGATGTTACAAGTTGCCCACGAAGTCAACGTACCAAAAATACCAGTTCAATACTATTTATTTAGAAACTTCAACAATATTATAGATATTACTCCAGTCTAGACCATTGTTTTACTAATTTAAATTTATTTATTGTTATGTAAAGAATTATAAGAACTAAAAGCGAACCTACTATTGAAACTGATGACTGTAAGCTCGAACTCGACCTTGATGGCCCGATGTGGGCCCATCTAATTGGGGCCACCTACAAGGTTGGGCCCAATAATAGGTTGGGTCTTTAGCCCTAGCCTATGTACCCTCTTTGACCTTGATGTACGACCGCTATGAGTATTAGTCATATTTAAACACAAATTCCCAACTTATTACAAATTCAATTCTAATCCAAATTGTAGTGTTCTAATGTAACTCAAACACCTTGTATAACAATGATAAGTGCTACAGATAATTGAGTCCTTTTAGGATTTCATCTCCAAAAATATCTATAAATATATAACTCCATCTCATTATTCAGGTACATTTTATTAATATTCCAGCATACAATCTCTTACTCAATTACCTTTTCTAACTTAAGCATCGAAGGGACGACGAGTACACACCTCGATGCCTTTGTTTCAAGTATTGAAGACTAGATCGTGCGGAGTTCAATCAGCTAGTTCGAGTTCATTCAAGGTAATGATTTTTGGTAGCATCATTGGCGTAGTCTGTAGAAAATGCTACCAGAAGCCATGGTTCTCCTAGCAAGCTCATCCACTCCCAACCAGCTCCCTACCAGAGGCCATTCGGGTCCCCAGGAGATATCATTGGGAGAACTACAACACTCGTCGGCAATAGTCGCTCCTGGAACATTTGAGAAACTTCGCCAACAAGTGGCCACGCTGACTCAGCTACTGCAACAGAGAAGTACACCCCAGCACTGTCCCCGCAGAGTGGTCTTATGGTAGACGAACAGGCTCTCGGCCCCAGTCATGCTAACTTAGCAAGAATCATTTAGGAGGAAATCACTGTTGGAATGCTTCAGAAGTCCCAGGCGATAACAGGGTTTACGCCCAACACACCTTTCACCTCGGAAGTCTTATCATACTCCCTATCGGACCGGTTCAAGTACCCTCCGATGAAGAAATACGATGGGACAACCGACCCCA
>CAIGRB010154446.1:0-32306 GCA_903798255.1 Fraxinus quadrangulata | reverse complement strand
ATAACTATTTTTTCAATCTTAAGTACAGGCTCTTCTTCATTAAGCGACTAGAATGACCTTTGTAACGAGCTTTAGGTCGGTTAACCCAAGTCAGTTGACCATAGGTACCAGGTCATAAAAATCCCGCATGCTTGCTCAAGTCAAATAGATTTCGAAGAAGAACATAAGATATTGAGTTTCTTATAGCAGGAGATGATTTTGAGCATATGTATAATAAATAAGGTCAGTTCAAATTCAAAGTCATCATACTAACATGTGATTATCATCCCAAATCTCACACACGCAGAAGAGTCCCACTAACAAGATCATAATGTGTGCAGTACAGATGGTATATGAAAAAACCTATACAGAGTACTCCGTACAAAACTTAAGCCAACAATGGAAAATATGTTACAGCACATCAAATAAACTCATGCTGGGTCACAACCAACAAAATCAAGTGCAATATATATCATACTGTAAAATCATTTTCTGCAAACAATATTTTTTGTTCTCTTTTTTTAAAAAAAAAAATATATTAACTCATAACAATAAAAAAAATATTTTTGCTTGTTTTCTCGTATAAAACATGAATGCACCAAGCAAACAAAATAAAAAAAATCAGATTCACACAAACAAAACACACAACAAGAAATAAAAATGCATGAGAACTAATACATGAATGAACATGATAAATGCATAACTTAATGTAACATAATGATAAAGTACAAGCATAGTTCGACCCTAACAACACCTAGAGGGGGTGAATAGGTGTAATATGCGGAATTTAAAAAATATAACGAATTAAACAGCAACAAGTCACTTTTAATTCTTATCTAGATGATTAAACATTCAAATCATATTAGTTCTAAGTTTAAATACCACAGATCATACACTCAAAATATAAAACATTAAATGAGCAACAGTATGATCACGGAGAAACCCAATTGGGAAAAACTCCGGGCACTTTGCCAGTTAATCCACTATAAACAATTCAACATTTACAGTCTATCAGACTAGACGAGGATACGTACTATCTGATCTTCTGACTGCAATTCAACAGTTCTCCTGAATTCTGTGCTCCTCTGTACCAATTCCAACTGCTATAACCAACGCTATCCTAAAATTCCGCTATCCTGCAGTAACCCCTAGCTTGGTAAATTGGTTTATCTTCTGTGGATCATGAAGAACGACCTGTTCTTCACAGACAGGTACTCCCGTCAACTTCCTTCAATCTTCAGAACTCTGACCATATATAGAGAAAGTGGTTTTTGGTATTTAAATTTTAGAACTGATGTTTTTCTCTCAGAAGACCTCACATAAGAGAAAGGTTGAAAGATAATGTGGAATGGTTCTCTCACAGATGAAGTTCTCTCAATTGTTCAACCTTAGAAAAACCGTCCATGTGAGTTCTAGTATATATAGATAGGTCAAGAAACAAGTGGGTTGGGAAAAAAACCTTTAAAACGCGAAATAAAAATTTTTCGTATAAAGCTGCCGCTCGAGGGAAGGAGGGGCGACAGTCCAGCGACGATGTTTCTGCTTTTGTAGCTCGAGCCAACCCTTAGCGACAGTCCAGCGAATATCTCCGCCGTTTTCCTCCTTGTTCCAAACTCGAAATTCTAGACCTACTAACTAACTTTTGAACTATTTGCACATTACTTCTTGAACTTTTACAACCTATAAAATTAAGTTCTTTTGTCTATAGAATTTACCAATTACAAAATTAACTAAAATCTAACAGTAAGTTTGTCACATAAGCAAGCACCTTACTCATCAGTTCTATTTTAGAATGCTAGCCTACTTTTTCCTAATGCCATGTATACATGAATGGCTCGTGAAAGTTAGCGCTTATCCAGTTTTAAAGATAAATATATGAGGATATTATTCTCTTAATCCTTCAAATTATCCTCACTTTCACTACGCCCCCCTATAGTTTATAGTTTTTAAAATTAAACCCCTTTTTTTTCTCAAGTAATAGAATTTCATTTTATTAAATCAACTTTCTATGTCACTAAAGTTACTCACTAATTTCCTTAGTATTTTAAAATCTCAAATTCACATGGGGTTCAAAAATCAATAAGATATCAAGGTTTGAACAAATAATTAAATTAATTGTTAAATATGAAATTAGTGAAATGTTACAATCTCCCATCCTATAAAATTTCGTCTTCAAAATTTACCTAAATAGTTCAAGGTATTTTTCTCACATGTGTGACTCACGTTCCCATGTTGCTTCTTCTATTGCTTCACTTCGCCATAGTACCTTCACAAGGGAAATTGATTTGTTCCGTAGTTGTTTTATTTCTCGAGCTAAAATCTAGATTGGTTTTTCTTCGTAGGTTAAATTTGGTTTTAATTCGCAGGGAATTTCCTTCAGTACATGCAATGGGTCGGGAACATAATTTCGTAGCATCCAAACGTGAAATACATTATGCACCTGATCCATCGAGTTTGGTAGTTCTAACTTATAAGCAACGGGTTCAACTCTTTCAAGAATCCTGGGACTAAGTTTTCCTTTCTTTTTAAATCTCAAAATTTGTTTGATGGGTGATACCTTTACAAAAACTTGACCAACGACTACAAATTCCTAAGGTCATCGTTGTTTGCCAGCATAACTTTTTTGTCGACTTTGAGGGGTTAACATGCATGGTTGAATTCGCTTTACCACTTGGAGCATATCTTCAACAATTTCAGGACCCATTAATTGTTTTTCTCCAACATCGTCCCAACATAAAGGCAATTGACATCGTCTTCCATATAAAGCTTCATGAGGCATGCCGATAGATGCATGGCATCTAATATTATAGGAGAATTCTACCAATGGTAAGTATCTACTCTAACTTTCATGGAAGTTCAAAACACAAACATATCTTCTAACGTTTGGATGGTTCTTTCGAATTGACCATCTGTTTGGGGATGGAAGGAAGTGCTAAAATTAGCTTTATGCCCAATATGCTCTGAAGACTTCTCCAAAATGTTCAAAGAAATATTGGGTTTCGATCCGATTTTGTAGATATTGGGACACCATGAAGTCGAACAATTTCACGAATGTATAACTCGACAAACTGTTCCATTTTATATGTAATTCAAATAGGTAGAAAATGTGTTGATTTGGTTAATCTATCGACTATATATCATATAGCATTATGATTTTTTGCCATTCGAGGTAACCCTATCACGAAATTCATAGTAATTTTCTCCCATTTCCATTTCGGGGACAGCTAAGGATTGCAATTTTCCAGCTGGACGTTGATGTTTTGCTTTGACTTGTTGGCAGGTAAGGCATTTTCCCCCACATACTCTGCTATATATCGCTTCATTTTGGGCCACCAATATAGGGTCTTGAGATCATGAAACATTTTTATCGATCCTAGAATTACTGAGTAAGGTGTAGAATGAGCCTCACTTAGAATGGTATGTTGCAATTCCACGTCTTCGGGGACATAGAATCGATCCTCAAACTGTAAGATTCCATCATATAATTGTTTGAATTTAGTAGGTTTCCCACTTTTAAATTTATGTCTGATCTTTCAACCAATCTGTCACTTCTTTGTTTTTCTCTAATTTGATCCACAAGACTAGGTTGAAGAGATATGGCCATCAACTTTACTTCACTAGAGTTTGAGATCTCTAGATCAAAGTATCAAATTTCCTTACCTAATTCTTTGGGTCTTGCACTACAACAAATAACTGATTTCGCGTCAAAAAAATGTTGTCGCAAAAATTAAAATTTTGTTGCAGAAATAATTTAGCAACGACAACATGTTTAATGCATGTATTGTCACGCTATATGAGTCATGGAATGCGTTCTGCGACGACTTTCGGCCATTTATCGCATTAAATAAATCGAGACACTATTTGTTTGACGTGTAAAATATGGAATAGCAACACAATATTTGTAGCCATAATATCGTCGCCATATATATATGTCGCGAAAAATTAAAAGAGCGACAAGAAAGTTTGTTGTAACGATTATTCCAATAACGTTTTTGCGAGAAAACATGTTTGTTGGGAATATTCTTTTAAATGGGTAATTTTTGCTACCTATTTTATTTTGCGACAATACATGCTCGTAGTAATATATCTTTAATAATAGGTAATGTTTGTCGTAAAATATGTTGTACAATGTTTTTTATGTCGCATAATATATTTTAGTATATTCAACATTCTTAGTGAAATTTATTATGTAACAAGTGGTGTTTGTAATTAAATTTATTTTGCAACATAGAGAGTATTGCATCATCATTTGTGCAACGATGGATAGTTGTTGCCTAATTTATTTCATGTTTATTTATATATGTCGCATATTTTATTCTACAATAAATAAAATTATTTTGCGACAAAGAATATTTATTTGTGTCAAGTTGTACTCGTGATTTTATAAAGCTTTTATTATAAAAACATTGTATTACATATTAAAATTTAGCCAGATGAAAAAATAAATACTTGTTAAAAAAAATGACGTTGCAAAAAGAAGTTAAGACAACAAGCAAAGAGTGTTACAAAATATAATAAAAGCAGCAGAAGAGGTATGTTGTACAACGACGTACATTTGAGGGCTTTTGTAACGCCGATTAGATATTACAATATACGGGTGAACATTGTAAAAAACCTATTGCAACATTTTTTTTCCGTTGCAAAAAATTATTTTTCTTGTAGTGATTTTTTCCTCTAACTATAGAATTTTTAGCAACAAATATTTTTTATCGCAAAAAGTAGACCATATTGCATCACAATCAATTTGTTGCAAGAAATAAAAGTTTGTTGCCATAAGTTTCCCACCAAAAATATTTGGCACCTTACTTGCCTCATATTTTGGCGACATTCTTTATTAGTTGTCGCAACTTCTCAAATTTCATGATAACTTTTTACGTCGTCCTAAATTATTTGGTACTTATTTTTTTCATCACAATCTTCGTGAAAAACTTTAAAAATATGTCGCGTTAAGTCACTTATTGCGACAACTTTTTGTATGTCGCGAATCACAATTTTGTTGTAGCGTTGGTTCATATGTGGCTCCCTTACGACTTAATACATATGCTACCACATTGTACAATCATAATCCTTCACCAATTCTAGCCAATGCCTTTCTCTCATGTTTAATTCTTTCTATGTAAAGAAATATTTAAGACTTTTATGGTCGGTAAATATCTTACATGGCTCACCGTAAAGGTAATGTCACCATATCTAAAGAGCGAATATAATGGCTCCTAACTCCAAATCATGGGTCGGATAATTCTTTTCACAAGATTTCAGTTGGCAAGAAGCAGATGAAATCACTTTTCCGTGTTGCATTAAGACACAACCCGAACCGTTCCTTGAAGCGTCACTGAAAATTGAAACTACCACTATTGGATGGAAAAGTTAGAACTGGAGTTGATGTCAGTCTTTCTTTCAATGTTCGGAAACTTTTCTCACAGTTTTCCGTCCAATTAAATGGAACACTTTTTCAAGTCAATTGGGTGAGTGGTATAGCACTTTTAGCGAATCCTGAATTGAGCCTCCAATAATATCCAGCTAATCCTAGGAAACTTCGAACTTCACACATATTACATAATCGTAGCAAATCCCTTATTGCTTCTATTTTAATTGGATTCACTGCTACTCCTTCTTTGGTTATAACATGCTCTAGAAAGGAAACTTGGTCAAACCTGACTTCACACTTTTTAAATTTAGCATATAACTGTTTTTCTTTAGGAATTTGCTATGCGATTCTCAGATGTTCTCCATGATCTTCTTTTGTTTTGGAGTAGATTAAAATGTCGTCAATAAAAATAATAACAAACATATCAAGAATTTTTTTAAAAACTATAGTCATCGGGTCTATAACAACACAGGTGCATTGGTCAATCCAAACGGCATCACCAAAAATTCATAGTGTCCGTAACTAGTATTGAATGCTATTTTATCTACATCTTCAACCTTAATTTTCAGTTGGTGGTAGCTGGAACGAAGGTTGATTTTTTAAAATACCGATGCTTCTTTAAATTGATAAAACAAGTCGTCAATTCTAGGTAAATGGTACTTGTTCTTTATGGTAACCTTGTTAAATTCTTGATAGTCTATGCAAAGTTGCATGGTTCCATCCTTCTTTTTGATAAATAGTATTGGGGCCCACAAGGTGAAAAGCTTGGAAGAATAAATCCTTTATCTAACAATTCATCTAATTGAACCTTTAATTCCTTCAATTCAGTTGGAGCCATTCTATAAGGTGTCTTGGAGATTTGGTTGGTTTTCTGAACTAGGTCGATGGTGCATTCTATCTCCCTATCCACGGGTAGTCTGAGTAGATCTTCTGAAAAAACTTCAACGAATTCTTTCACTAAAGGTATCTCTTCAAGAGGTTTATTCTTTTCAACTTGAATTTGATTTAAGCAAATAGGATATTGAACAACTCAGGGAAAATTTATAGATTGATTGTCTAAAAGACTTAATTGTTTCTTTTGACAATATATTATTACTCGATATCTAGAAAGGCAATCCCTTCTTAGGATTATTTCTAAATTAATCCTGAAGAATAATAGGAATTAAAATAGCTCTAAATGAAAGCATTCCTCTTTGAATTGGAATTTCTGGGATTTGGAACTGTGCTTTCTATTTGGGTTTGGAGAGTATCGTTATTTCAAATTCAATTTTCATGGGGACAGGTTGAGTACGCATTCGCATGTGCTACAAATAAATGTGTTGAGCATGAATCAAAAAGAGTATAAGCTGGTTTACCACCAACTAAAAGCTGGTTTACCTCCAGGTAATCCATACACTCTCGCCGGCACGATGTTTGTGGACTTCGAAGGACAGTCCCGCATCATGTGTCCAGATTTGCCACAAGTGTAACAAGCTCTTTGTTCGTACCGGCATTCGCGACCATGGATTTATTGCAATTCAGAATATTGGTTGATGTAATAAGATTTTCAGTTTTTCCTTTCTTATTCATAGGATTTTTAGTATTTATTTTGCCCAGACTTTTGTTATTGCTTCATCTTGGTTTAATTTGGTGATCCTTATTCCATGTCCTAGGAGAGAAATTTGATCTTCGGCTCATATTTTGGGCTTCTCTGGCCTTGATTATTTTTATCTCGCTTGCTCTCCAATTAGGGCTCGATCAGCATCATTGCAAATGAGACACCCCGAGTTCTAGCCATTCTAACATCTCGATTAAATTTCAGGCAGAGACCTTCTAAGAAACGTTCAACTTTTAGCTCATATGTACTAACCCGTGGCTTGCACTACCCCGCAGCATAACTGTGGCACGGTTAACTTTATCTTTATCTAGAATTTGGCAATAAGTGAAGGTTCGCTCTATCGTACTAAGCCAATTCGCCGCTTGAATAGGGTCGGTCACATCTTCGAAAATTGGAGGGTTTAGACGTTTAAAGCATTCACCACTCTGTCCAATTTCAAGCCTAGGTTCGGGTTTACTCATTTGTTTAACTAATTTTCTTGTTGTTCTTCTAGTCGAATCAATCTTTCAATCGATTGATCACCTCGAGCCATTTTCTACAAAGTACCATTCCACCATTGCTAATGTACCAATTTAAAGAATGGTAATTTGCACATATTGTCTCCACCTTTCATTGTTATTATGGAAAACGCCCTTACCTTTCATTTTTTGGCATTTTCACCCTTATTTTTACCTTTCATTGCGCAAAAGATCCTTTTTATCCATTTTCTAAATTAAAAATTATGTAATGACGAAATTACCCTTCCCTTTAAATAAAACGAAAGGAAAAAGAAAAACTAATTGCAAACATAGTCTCAACTTTTTTGAAAAGCGCAAATACATTTCAATTAAATTATTAAAAGGGTAATTAGCACATAATGTCCAGACATTTCACTATTATTGCAAAAAACGTCCCTACCTTTTTTTTTTGACATTTTCTCCCATAATTATACATTTGATAGCGCAAACCAACATTTCTATCCATTTTCATCCAATTTCTCAATAAAAAATAGTGAAATGACGAATATACCCTCCTATTTAAATAAAAAAGCTAAAGAATTAATTGTAACCTTAGTCTTTTTTAATAAAATTGTGCAAATGAGACCTCAATAAATTATTAAAAAATTATTTTTTTTATAAATAGTGCAAACGAGTCCCAATTAAATTTATTTTAAAAATTAAAAAATGCAAACGAATCCCAAATAAATTATAAAGAATTAGAAATTAAAAAATATTTTTTATTTAATATGAGGATATATTCATTATTTCACAGTTATTTATTGAGAAATTGGATGAAAATGAATTAAAATGATGGTTTGCACAATCAAATGCGTAATTAAGGGTGAAAATGCCAAAAAAAAAAAAAGAAATATGTGGACTTTTTCGCAATAAAGATGAAAGATAGGAACATTATGTACTAATTATCCTTTTAATAATTTATTTGGAACTCTTTTGAGCTTTTCAAAAAAATTGGAATTATGATTTCAATTAGTTTTTTTCTTTGTCCTTTTGTTTTATTTAAATGAAATGGGATTTTCGTCATTTTACAATTTTTAATTGAGAAAATAGATGAAAATGACATTTGTGATAGTAGTATGTCATGAGTCCTTTTTCATATGTATTGTGACTTTTTAAGGAAAACTTTTGTCCCCAAACTTATTTTTCTTTCCAATAAAATCTGTATAAATCCACATGAGGAAAATGTTAGCCTAGTAATCAGGTTATGGATAAAATGACTTCAATAAGATTTTAACAAAACACAGGTGAACTTGGATAATGTATAAGATTTAAGATTCCCCACCATGCATTACTATTTTATTATTGATTTACTAAATTTTATTTATTGATTTAATTCTTTTTTTTTATTTACATTATAACTTAATGGTAGTTTATAAAATCCTAAAACCAATAACATACAAATATCTAAATGCACACAGATAGATTTAAGTTGGGATTAAAGGATTAACCCTATTCTAATTAGTAGACCCACAGAAAAGTTCAAATTAGAAAGGGAAAATTGCATTTTTAGTCCTCAATATATGGCTTTAATATCTAAAATTAAGTTGTTAAACTAATTAAAGAATAGTCAACAATGGAGGCTAATAATAATAATAATAATTTTACTACGTGTATATAAATGTTGATATATTAATTTATATTCACGTGAGTTAACAAATTTTGAAATTATCGACACATTTTCATCAATTGTCAAATTTTAACACATGAAGGGTATCAATCCTTTTGAAAAAACAATGGTAAACATTAAAACTATTTCTGTGATATTACCAATTCATTTGCCAGAAACGTTCTCTCTCCCTGTACGTGAGATTCTCATTTTTCTCTCAATCAATTTACTTCTTCTTAAATCTTTTGTGTTTCTAGATTTTTAATCTCCAAATTGGCAACATGGATAGAAAATGGATGGCTAATCGTGGCAGTACGAGAACTTTACCCCTACCCAAACGCTTTATACTCTTGCTCCGATGCACAAATTAGGTATGAAAAAACTTTCATAAGAAATTAATTATTGCCGGAAGAAATATAAAATTTGAGTTTCTGAAATTTATGGGTTTCCCATTCTTGAGGCAATTTGAAGAATTTGGTTGGATGGGATTTCTAGAATTAAAAGAACCCATTTATTCAAATTTGGTAAGGTTATTCTACGCTAATTAATGGTGATGCTCGAGTGAAAAATGATGAGGGGAATCGCACTGGTGAAACTTGTTCTGAAGTTTTTACGAGTTATGTTAAGGAAAAGTTTATAAAAGTGGATGGGGATTTATTACCGGCTGTGTTTGGATTGGATAATTCTGGAGATTTATATGATTCATCTTTTGATGCTGAAGGTGCATGTCGTTTGGTATTTGAGGATTTTGTTTAAAATTGGTTTAGAAGATTGAAAATTTGGTTAAGTGTCAAAACCATATTCGAACTTCATCCATGATCAAATTACAAAAGTAAATAGACCAATTTATTCTACTCGTCGAGTATATCATCGTGATATATTTGGAATCTCAAAATCAATTCTGGATGAATGAGAAATTGCGGTCCAAAATTGGAAAGAAAAAAGAGGAAACTGCTTGAAATTTGCCTCAGTGTGTTGCTAGCCTGATGCTGGACTGTCGCTCGAGCCACAAGCTAGCAACGAAATCACTGTTTTGATCGTTCGAGGGAGGTGATGACAAAGGCTAACGACAATGAATGGTGCGATCTTTAACAAGAGTTGCTGAGTTTAGGGCGCGACACTTCATTCACAATCCCTCATCATCTATAAGTAGGATCCCTTGGACGTCCATTAGGCATCTCATACCATATTTGCATTACACATTACATAAAAATTCTTGTAAATCACTTCCAAATTAATTCAAAACCTTTTTTTTCTTTGTAGAGAGAAACTCCATCGAAAATTCGCCGTAAGTTGTGGTTTGAAGTGTTTCTACCACAAGTTGAATCCATTGTATCTTGAGAGACAAGTGTCATAAACCATGAGCACCGTTGTGGGGCAATTTTGTCTTAAGAAAAGAGTGAAAATCATTTGCCTCGAATTGTTCTTTTTCTTCTTCCCTTCTTGATTTTAATTTTTGGTTTTTGTTTGTAGTTTACATACTACATTTTCAACCCATATTTCTAGTGTTTAATCATGCTCATGTGGATTACACTTTGTTTTTTGTTTGTTCGATATATAACAACCCTTTCACCTACGGTTATATTTAGTCCGCGTCACCAACAATCTTAAGACAAAACTTGTGTATGTGGTTGTTATCTTTTCTCTTCATATTTTGGAATACACATTTATGTGATATTCCCTTCTTTTGATTTATTTACGTTGAACTTCTATTTGTGTAACAGAAATGGCCACTACTGAGGCTACTTTGAGTCAAAATGGTTCAAACAATGTGGTTCCGCCTTGGCTATCCCACTTCAAAATACTGCATTCCCGCATGGGGAAAATCGAAAAAGTTTGGAGGTGTAGACTTTAAGAGATGGCAACAAAAGATCTGGTAAGATACCACAAAAAGATAACTCCAAGAAGGCTAAAAAGTTCAAAGGGAACTGATACAACTGTGGAAATGCCGGACATCATTCAAGCGAATGTCGAAAACCAAAGAAGAATGCACATGCCAACAAGGTTGAAAGAGACACCCTTTCTGAAGGGATGCAAGAGATGAACTTATCTACAGTTGTTTTCGAGTGCAACCTCGTTGGAAACTTAAGGAAATAGTGGGTTGACACTGGTGCTACCCGTTATGTGTGCGCAGATAAGACGATGTTCTCAAATTATCAAAAAATGGATGGAAAACAACTCTTCATTGGGAACTCTGCAAGTTCCAATGTGAAGGACAAGAGAATGTTACTTTGAAGATGACATCCGGCAAAGAACTCGTCCTCAACAACGACCTACATGTGCCAGACATACGAAAGAATCCAGTGTCTGAATCTCTACTTAGTAAAAATGGCTTTAAGCTTGTGTTTGTATCCGATAAATTTGTANGAACTCGTCCTCAACAACGACCTACATGTGCCAGACATACGAAAGAATCCAGTGTCTGAATCTCTACTTAGTAAAAATGGCTTTAAGCTTGTGTTTGTATCCGATAAATTTGTACTCACTAAGAATGAGATGTATGTAGAAAAGGGTACTTGTGTGATGAAATGTTCAAAATAAACGTTCTTACTGTTGTACCAAGGCAAAACATTATGAATAAAATTTTAAATTCCGTTTATATGATTGAGTTGTCTTGTTTGTGGTATAGTCGATTAGGACATGTGAATTATAAATTTTTGCGCAAACTTATAAATCAAAGTTTAATTATGGTGCTTAAGATCGATCGATCCTAATCATAAATGCGAAGTATGTGTTGGAGCAAAAATGGCTAAAACACTGTTCTACTCTATTCAAAGGAAAACTACACTTTTAGAACTAAAACATAGCGACATTTGTGATTTGAAATATGTTCAAACTAAAGATGTTAAGAAATACTTTGTTACTTTCATTGATGATTGTACAAAGTATTGTTATATATTTCTTTTAAGAAATAAAGACAAGGCGTTGGATGCCTTTAAGTATTATAAGGCAGAAGTTGAAACTCAACTTGGTAAATGAATAAAGAATATTCGTAGTGATAAAGGATGTGAATATGGGGTATCGTTTGAAGAATTCTGTTACGAACATAGAATTATTAATCAAACAACGGCGCCATACTCTCTTCAATCGAATGGTGTTGCTAAACGCAAAAATTGAATTCTTAAGGAAATGATGAATGCCATGTTATTAAGTTCGGGATTGCTTCAAAACTTGTGGGGGGAAGATATTTAAACGGCAAATAGTATTCTTAATAGGATACCCTTTAAGAAAACGGAAGAGACTCCATATAAATTATGGAAATGTCATCATCCTTCCTACCAACACTTGAAAGTGTGTGGGTGTTTGGCTAATATTGAAATCCATAAGCCTAAACAAGTGAAGATTGGTCCAAAAATGATTAATTGCATATTTATTGGATACACCAATAATAATAGTGCATATCAATTCCTTGTACACAAATTCGAAATTCAAGATGTACATAAAGAATCATAATTGAATCAAGAAATGTTTCATTCTTCTAGAATGTATTTTCTTGTAAGGAAAAGGAAAGTATAAGTTGAAAGAAAAGAGCTTATGATACTATAAATGGTATTTCAAATGAGGAAGAACCAAGGCGTAGTAAAAAGGCAAGAATATCAATTTCGTTTGGCCCAGATTTTCTAGCATACATGGCAGAAAATGATTCAAAAACATTCGATGAAGTCATGTCTTCACCGGAAGCAGCGCATTGGAAAGAAGCTATCAATAGTGAGAAAGATTTGATAATGCAAAATCATACTTGGGAGTCAGTTGATTTACCTTCCAAAAATAAGTTTTTAGAGTGTAAATGAATTTTTAAGAAGAAACTTAAACTAGATGGATCAATTAAAGTTGGAAATAGTAAATTAAAGTTATATCATATTAATGAAGTAAATAATAAGATAAAATGATATCAATTACAACCAACGAGATCAAGTTATATCATTATATATTATGGCAAGAAACCCCAATAGATATGACATTATTATATTATATATCAATACAGAAGCAATATAACAATATAGAAACAGCTCACTGGTGATAATTACTGTAATTGCTGCTCAGAATCACACATAGGCAGCTTTTATTTAGTGTAGGTTAAATATATAGTTTCAGTATCACCAACTGATTAGATATTATGGAACTGATTCAGCATCGATGGTAGTAGCAATAGCAATAATAACCACCCGATTTACTCTTGCAAGAACCACCGTAACCTCCTTCGTAACGCCTACAGTATGAGCTACAATAGTTATGTTTACAATTGTTATTCGGATATCCTTTGCTTGGCTTTTGGCATGCTGCCTCCCCGACTTGTGCCTCTGCCAAGAAATTGGATTAGGTTAAGCTAAATACCATAATAAAAGTCCTAACAAATATAGAATGCATTTGATAGGGTAAGCAAAAAAATTCTATCTAATAGCTTGAGTTTTTCAATGGATGGTTCAACAGACACAAATCACATGTTTACCAAGCCATAGGATAGTTAATTATCATATATGATTTGGTACTTTCTATTTGAGAAACAATACTTTTATTTTAATTTATGATAATGTTAAAGTGTTTAGCATAAAAAGGCAGTGAAAAATAAGTGAAATATCAACCGTTGATGAAAAGTAATATTTTTTGTATCAATAAAATGAGGGAAAAATAAAAAACTATTTAATTGACCGTTCTTTGTGTCTGTAAGAAATGTCAAGCCCTATGGTAGAGGTGCGTGGGGGGTGGGATGTTATTTGCCTGCTAGAGAAATACATAATGTCAGTTAGAAATAGGTTGCCCATGTGGGTTGACCCGATCCAATTAGCACGGAATGATTTTTTGAGGGAGGAGTCGAATTTTAATTTTGAAATTCAACCTCCCACCATCTATAGCCTCCACACAACTTCTACACCACCAAGAATACGTGAAAATAATGCAAATTCAGGTTTCTTCATAGAGAGAAAAATAGACAGGGTGTGTGGCTTGATTTTGGAAGAGTAACAACTCAAATTTGATTCTTAGATTGTGAACATCAAACTCCTTCCTTCATGATTGAGTTTTTGACCAAGAAATGGGTACATGGCGGTGTGGAAAGCAAACAAATCAAAAGCAAGTAATTCAAACTCGTTTAGAAATTTTCAAGTGGTTCTACCATTCCAAACTCGATAGAAAGCATGCAAGTACAATTAACACGTACAAAGATATACAACTAACTAAGATACCTACCAAAGGCTGCAAGGATGAGGAAGCAGAACAAAAGTGAAAGAAAGGTAATCTTGTTGCTACCAAGAAGTTTAACCATAGCTATATACTCTTAATTTCAAGTGTGTGTGATAATATACAAGCTAAGAAGATGTATTTATAGATGGAAAAGTCATTATTCAACAAAGTTTTTTCCATTTTTTTTTTCCCAAGTTGTTTGCATATGTATTTAGTAACAAATTACATCTTAATGGTTCGTCACATTAAGCGATGACCGGTTCTTATTCAATGGTAAGTAAATTAATTTATACAATATTTAACATGGTAATTATAGGCAGATGATAGAAAGTTGAAAATGAGTTTGCATGTTTACGGTGGTTTAGATATTAAGCCCTGTTTGGTGGGGATTAAAATTAGGTCCACGTTTCGCACCCATTAAAATTATAATTCATTATTCTTTTTTCTTATCATCGCACAATTTTCAATAAAATAATTTTACACGTAAATCCAAAACTTTTTCTTCTTTTTTAACCACACATTTTTCAAAAAAATACTATTCCAAAAATTATAATATCAAATAATGAGGGCCAAACGTGGGCTAGATTTTTAATAGATTTTCATAAAATTTGATGAAATGTGAGGTTGAAAAGTTGTAAGCTCGATAAAATATGTGGTTAAAAATTAATTATTGATTTCGAATTAGATTAAAATTTACATTCTAATTTCTACTGAACATGGGCTAAATATAAATCTATATATGATAAAAACACAACTTGTGCTTGACATTCACCAAGTCTTCACACTGAAATTGCAGTAAAAGGCATTATTAAATTACGCATAATTTTAAAATTAGTGTGAGGTATTATAACATATTATAACTATAAAAATACCTACTTATGGAACTAGTCTTTGAAATCTTCTTATTCTATTAAACGATAATTATTTTATTTATCTTCGAAACAACTACCAGTATTTTTTTTATTTTTTGGTACTATGACTTTTCTCCAGCAAACTTTGATCAAGTCATACACTTGAATTTACTTGAATTTTTAGGTACGGGATTTGGTAGTTTTACTTCAGGATTTATTCTTTTTAAATTGAATTACTTGAATTTACTTTAGTAATCGCGGCTTCATTCTAAGGGTCTGTTTCAAGTTGGTCGCATATTTAAGTTTACTGTAACTGTTGCACAAGAGGAATTTGACGATTGATGGTAGTGTAGCAAGTTAAATCTATTAAAATTTGATATTGCATCTTAAAAGATTAACCTTGTTAAAAGGAGTAGCTCAAATCCTAATAAATTGGTCTATATTTTCATTTTTATTCGATGTGGGACTTTCACTCCTTAACACGTCTCTGCAAGATGATGACTCATTTGAGCAGACAAATCTTGAAATCCTCGTGCTTATTTTTTTTAAAGTTTTAATCGAATCGAATTGCTCGTTGAATAACAAATAAAGACGTCAATTTTTTCCATATCTGCCCAAAAAAATATAAATGAAATGGTGGAGACTTCTTTTTAAAAAATGACACAATATGTCACGTTTAACTTTCAATAAACTAACTTATATACAAAAAATAAAAATAAAATGCTAAATCATTTCACTTTCTAATATAAAACAAACATTCGAATTCGTATTCATATTCAAATTCAAATTTTATTTTTCATATGTATTAGAACAAAAATAAATAAACAAATGAATAAATTCTCAACAACGTCAAATTGAACAAAATATGAACTAATTGAGTAAGAAATTCTAAACATAAAAATCTATAATTTTTGGTTGATTAGTTGCAGATTTGGGGATTAAAATGATACGAAAATACTTATTTCGTTTAAAATACCGTAAGTGCACGATTTGTTAACAAGTAGTAAAACGGATTTGAACTCCAAGTATCGTACACACAGAGATTGTATTGGTTGAAACTCAAATAAACTTAGCCTTAACCAAAACTATGAAAATTGGCGATTTGTCAATAACTAATTTGTCACTAATTATTCTACTTAAAAATACAGGACCTAGCTTAACAAAATTCAATGCAAAATTGTGATTTATGTAAGTTTGATAAAAATGTATTGATGAAAGACGCACTAGTATCCCGAATCCCCCTTGTATCAATCCCCCTTTAACTCCGAACCTTTGAATTTAACAACACGATTCAATTAGGAAAATCAATATTCCCAAATTGTTTAACTTGAGTAGAATTAAATTTATTCTTATGTGTGATCCGACTATATTTTATGACATATACGAACATATAATAATGCATTAATGGATTTGTGAATATTTAAATATCACGTAAAGCATAGATATATATATATATTTCTATCTCATGTCGGACTTTCCGACAATTATAACTATATCTAACTTATTTTCAATCTCTCGAATGTAAAACAAGTCACAAGAGTCATACAATTAATCATCAAGTAATTGTAGAGAAAATAAATAATTCTTTTGTGTGATCCGACTATATTTATATAACAGATATGAACATATAATAATGCATTAATGGATTTGTGAATATTTAAATATCACGTAAAGCATAGATATATATTTCTATCTCCTGTCGGACTTTCCGACAATTATAACTATATCTAACTTATTTTCAATCTCTCGAATGTAAAACAAGTCACAAGAGTCATACAATTAATCATCAAGTAACTGTAGAGAAAATAAATCTCATCATAATTGTTCAAAACAAAAAACGTGCTTTAATATCAAAAATAAGATTCAAACGGTAAAGCTTTATAATATAAGTTTTATCGTGATCCTAGCACTAGGTTACTTTATCCTAACATGTTGTCAAGAAGAAAACAAAAGAAAAAAAAAATAGTTCATCACCTCGAATTCTTGAATTTGATGTTTGGATTTCAATCTTCCGTTCTTTGCCTCCTTTTGCAATCAATTTTCCACATCTAATTATGTGTTGGTAGTTGGTATTTATATTTCCCTATAAAATGTCCAAAATCCTACAAGGTTTACCTAAGAAGAAATTTCCTCGATGGAGTTGAATTATAAATGAAAATAGCATTCGACCACGTTTGGCCTGGGCGGGCACCCAATAGACAATCAGGTGAGTGCTAAGGCACCCTTCTTTTTTTTTTTCCTGTTTTTGTTTTCCAACACTGGGCAGTTGCCTGGTCCATATAACTGGGCAGCTGCCCAGTTATAATCGCTTTCAAAATTTTCCTCTTCTTCATTCCTTTCTCAATTTTTTGTCCTTCAACTTCTAATTACTTCTTATATGGTCCTCCAACTTCTTCTCATGTGCACATTAGTCCCCAAACCTTCCACCGAATTATCAATTCATCCTTCTTTCTTTTCCAGTGCTTATGAACGGATCCAAAACTGAAATAAGAGAAAATTAACCCAAGTTAAGTAAAAATCAATACTTTGACGATATAAAACTTTAGTAATTTAACCTAGATAATGTACAAATTGCACTTATCAAACACCCCCAAACTAAAATCTTTATTCTTCCTTAAACAAAACAAAACAAGTTTAAACAACACTTTAGAAAGATCAAAACAACATCAAAAATAATTTTTTACTAATCTGATACTCGACTTAGTATGTGTGTGTTTAACCGACATTGTACTTACACTCATAATAGAGCACAACCAATCAAGTGTTGTTGATTCACTCGTAAATTTAATCATTTTGTGGTCAATTTTTCCTCATACCTCTCATGAAAAATCACTTCTTATACTTTTCTCTCCAATCACGAGGTATTTTTAGCAGATGTGGATTCCTAAGAATCATTATAATACATTTTTCACACAAAGTGGTCAGAATTAGATACTTGTAAACATAGAAGATGGTAAGTATTTCTAAAAAACACACCGTCAGTTTCTAGAGTTCAAATCTCAAACACCTTACCGACCACCTCTCACTTTTGGTAATCTAAATCCCTTTTTTCTTTCTTTCGCCATAAATACATTTTGAATGTTGCTATCTTGTTCTTTTATTTTTTAATCATCTTATGTGCAAGACTTCTTGTCATTATGTTTTCTAAATGATTTGTGTAGCGAGTTTTAGGCCGATGATTCCTAAGACAGATGATCATAGGGCAATCAGGTTTTAGATATCTTAACAGGCTTAATCGCTCGAGTCATAAAGGTTACGAAGAGGAGTATAAGATGTATCACATTTCCTTTTGATATGGGATTCGAATTTTAAAATTGTTCAGTATTAGTTCTAGACTCCTTATCCCAAACATCTTCAAGAAAATATATGATTTGATAACTTCAAACCACAAAACTTCTATGAACACAAGTACTGACCTTACACATCCCAAACTGCTTTTTAGCAGTATGGTTTCTATATTAAGGATTTGGGGATTCTATTCAAACTTAGGTCAACACATCAACAATTAAATCCACGTAATCAAGTCATACTCCAGCATAAGTGATAAGTCAATACGTTTGTGCTCAAGTAAACAAGTCTAACATAAATAAGTACTCAAGTAAAAACATAAGTTATGATGTCCAGTTCTAGTTAAAATTGTACTCAATTCAAATAAATATAATCATAGGCGACAAGTCGTTCAACGTTAAACTAGACATTATTTTTTAATTTTTCAAAAAAAAATTTAAACATTTACACAGTTATACGAACTCGATCAGTAGTTGAAAAATAAATATATATTCAAAGTATTATAATACTAACCCACCTCCAAACAAAAATATTACAGTGTCCCCAATATAAAAGAAAAAATAATCTAAATAAAGGAGTAAGGAACAGAAACTCCTACGGGATAGATACATATAGGTAGAAAGATCAAGCTGGTCCGGCCAATAAACGTTATGACAATTTCCACTTTGTCTTGTTGCTAGGGTTTGATTTTCTGTTCTAAGAATTTAAAATATATATTAGTGATAGCATATCATGTTTAAATATTTGCAATGAATTCATACCAAAAAAATTTTAGTATACAAGCTAAGAAGGTGTATTTATAGATGGAAAAGTCATTATTCAACAGAGTTTTTTCCATTGTTTTCCCAAGTTGTTTGCGGGAGTGATTGAAAACAATATGTATTTAGTAACAAATGGCATCTTAATGGTTCGTGACGTTAAGCGATGACCGGTTCTTATTCAATGGTAAGTAAATTAATTTATGCAATATTTAACATGGTAATTATAGGCAGATTATAGAAAGTTGAAAAAGGAGTTTGCACGTTTACGGTGGTTTAGAGACTAAGTCCTGTTTGGTGATGATTAAAATTAGGTCCACGTTTCGCACCCATTAAAATTATAATTCATTATTCTCTCTTTTTATCACTGAAACATTCTCCAATAAAATAATATTACACGTAAATCCAAAAAAAATTCTTCTTTTT
This sequence comes from Fraxinus quadrangulata, assembly GCA_903798255.1. Classification (NCBI taxonomy): domain Eukaryota; kingdom Viridiplantae; phylum Streptophyta; class Magnoliopsida; order Lamiales; family Oleaceae; genus Fraxinus; species Fraxinus quadrangulata. The sequence continues at coordinate 12,755 of CAIGRB010154446.1, read as the reverse complement.
AAACCATACATTCTTCAAAAAAAAAATATTATTCCAAAAATTATAATATTAAATAATGAGGGCCAAACAGGGGCTAGATTTTTAACAAATTTTCATAAAATTTGATGGAATGTGTGATTGAAAAGTTGTAAGATAGATAAAATATGTGGTTAAATATTAATTATTGATTTCGACTTAGATTAGAATCTACATTCTAATTTCTACTGTAGATGGGCAAATATAAATCTATATATGATAAATGCACAACTTGTGCTTCACATTCACCAAGTCTTCACACCGAAATTGCAGTAAAAGGCATTCTTAAAATACGCATAATTTTAAAATTAGTATGAGGTATTATAACATATTATAACTATAAAAATACCTAATTTTAAAAGGCATTGATTATATGTTCATTGACATTGCGAGCAATACACGGAGACATCAAGGAGGATACTATATTAAGATCTATCCTTTCAAATCTTCTTATTCTATTAAACGATAATTATTTGATTTATCTTCAAAACAACTGCCAGTATTTTTATTTTTATTTTTTTGAGCTGAGTATTAGATTTGTACTATGACTTTTCTCCAGCAAACTTTGATCAAGTCATACACTAGCTAGGTACGGAATTTAGTAGTTTTACTTCAGGATTTATTATTTTTAAATTGAATTACTGGAATTTACTTTAGTAATCGTGGCTTCATTCTAAGGGTTTGTTTCGAGTTGGTCACCTATTTCAGTTTACTGTAACTGTTGCACAACAGGAATTTGATGATTGACGGTAGAGTAGTAAGTTAAATCTATTAAAACTTGAAATTGCATTTTAAAAGATTAACCTTGTTAAATGGAGTAGTCCAAATTCTAATAAATTGGTCTTAATTTTCATTTTTATTCGGTGTGGGACTTTTATTCATAAACATGTCCCCGCAAGATAGTAGCTCATTTGAACAGATCAATCTTGAAATTTGTGTACTCTTTTTTTTTTAGTTTTAAGCGAATCAAATTGCTCGTTGAATAACAAATAAAGATGTCAACTTTTTCTAGATCTACCTAAAAAATTACAAATGAAATGGTGAGACTTCTTTTTAAAAAAATGACAAAGTATGTCACGTTTAACTTTCAGTAAACTATCTCATATAAAAAAATAAAAATAAAATGCTAAATCATTTCACTTTCTAATATAAAACAAACATTTGAATTTGTATTCATATTCATTTTTCATTTTTCACACATATTAACTCAATCCAATTCAAACTAATTTGAATTTTAATATATACTAAAAATTATTAATCTAAAGATGAAGTTTCATATGTACTAGAACAATAAATAAATAAATTCTCAACAATGTCAAATTGAACAAAATATGTACTAATTGAGTAAGAAAATCTAAACATAAAAATCTATAATTTTCGGTTGATTAGTTGTAGATTTGGGGAATAAAATGTTACGAAAATATTTGTTTTGTTTAAAATATCGTACGTGCACGATTCGTTAACAAATAGTAAAATGAATTTTAAGTTCAAGTATCGTACCCACAGAGATTGTATTGATTTAAGCTCAAATATACTTAGCCTTAACCAAAACTATGAAAATTGACGATTTGTCAATAACTAATTTGTCACTAATTATTCTACTTAAAAATGCAAGACCTAGCTTAACAAAATTAGATGCAAAATTGTGATTTATGCAAGTCTGATGAAAATGTATTGATGAAAGACGCACTAGGATCCCGAATCCCCTTGTATCAATCCTCCTTTAACTCTGAACCTTTGAATTTGACAACATGATTCAATTAGGAAGACCAATATTCCCAAATTGTTTAATAATCTCTCTTGAGTAGAATTAAACATATTCTCATGTGTGATCCGACTATATTTTTATGACAATGCAAACATATAAAAACGCATTAATGGATTTGTGAAAACTTAAATATCATATAAAGTATTGATGTATATTTCTATCCCCTATCGAACTTTACGACAATTATGATTATGTCTAATTTATTTTTGATCTCTCGAAAGTAAAACAAGTCACAAGATTCATACAATTAATGATTAAGTAATTGCAAAGAAAATAAATCTCATCATAATTGTTCAAAACTAGAAACGTGTTTTAATAAGATTCAAATATTAAAGTTTTATAATACAAGGTTCATCGTGATCCTAGCACAAAAGTACTTTAGCCTAATATGTTGTGAAGAAGAAAACAAAAGAAATAAAAATAGTTCATCACCTAGAATTTTTGAATTTGATGTTTGGATTTCAATCATCCGTTCTTTACCTCCTTTTGCAATCAATTTTCCACGTCTAATTATGTGTTGATAGTTGGTATTTATATTGCCCTAGAAAAGGTCCAAAAATTGTACAAGGTTTACCCAAGAAGAAATTTCCTTGATGGAGTTGAATTATAAACAAAAACAACATTAGACCACATTTGGCCTGGGCGGGGCCCAATAGACAATCAGGCGTGTGCTAAGGCACCCTTTTTTTTCCTATTTTTGTTTTCCAACACTGGGCGGCTACCCGGTCCATATAATTTCTAATTACTTTCAAAATTTGCAATTTAGTCCTCTTCATTCCTTCCTCAATTTTTTGTCTTTCAATTTCTAACTACTTCTATTTTGGTCCTTCAACTTCTTCTCATGTAGACATTAGTCCCCAAACCTTCCATCCAATCATCAATTTATCCTTCTTTCTTTTCCAGTTGCTTACGAACAGATTCAAAACTGAAACAAGAGAAAATTAACCCAAGCTAAGTAAAAATCAATACTTTAATGACACAAAAGTTTAGTAGTATGGCCTAAATAATGCACAAATTGCACTTATGAAACACCCTCAAACTAAAATCTTTATTTTTCCTCAAACAAAACTTAGACTTAAACCCTATTACTACCTAAAATAAATCACAAATAATAGACTCAACGTTGAACTGCTATCCTTAGGTCCAAATTTAAACAACACTCTACAAAGATCCAAACAAAATCAAAAATAATTTTTTATTTATCCGATGCTCGATTTAGTATATGTGTGTATTTAGCCAACATTGAACTCACACTCATACTAGAACACAACCAATCAAGTGTTGTTGATTCACTCATAATTTTAATCCTTTTGTGGTTAGTTTTTCTAAATGATCCCTGTAGCGAGCTTTATGCTTATGACTCTTAAGACAGATCATCATAGAACTCCAGGTTTTAGGTATCCTAACAAGCTTAATCACTCTAATCATAAAGGCTACAAAGAGGAGTATGAGATGTATCACATTTTCTTTTGATATGGGATCCGAATTTTAAAATTGGTAAATGCCCGTTCTAGACTCCTTAACCCAAACTCCTTCAACTAAAGACCTGATCCAATAACTCCAAAACATAAAACTTCTATGAACACAAGTATTGAATTTACCCATTCTAAAACTACTTTTTAACAGTAGGTCAACACATCAACAATGAAATCCACATAATCAAGTCAAGCTCCAACATAAATGATAAGTTAATACCGTTATGTGCTCAAGTAAACAAATCTAACATGAATAAGTACTCAAGTAAAAACATAAGTTGTCATGTTGTCCAGTTCTAGCTAAAGTTGTACTCAATTCAAATAAATATTATCATGAGCGACAAGTCGTTCAACACTAAACTAGACATTATATTTGAATTTTACAAAAAAAGAAATATTAAACATTTACACAGTTATACGACTCGATTAACAGTTGAAAAATAAATATATATTCAAAGTATCATAATGCTTACCCACCCCCAAAAAAAATATTATATTGTCCACAATGTAAAAACAAAAATAATCTAAATAAAGAAGGATCAAAAACTCCCCGATGGTAGATACAAATAGGTAGAAGGATCAAGCTGATTCGGCCGGTAGACGTCATGACAACCTCTACTTTGTCTTGTAGCTAGGGTTTAATTTTCTATTACAGGAATTTAAAATAAATATTAGTCATAACATATAAGGTTTAAATATTTGCAACGAATTCACGCCAAAAGAATTCTAATCTTCAAACTTTCAGAAAAACTATGTAATTTAGCGTGCATCCCTACAATAAGAATGCATATCGCATCAATGTAAGCTCAATATAATGTTAAGATGTTGACGATGAGCCTAAGTAAAATGAACTCAATAAGTAAGCATGCCTAAGTTACTAATGCAAGTCTTAAAATGCTACCTAAAATGCATTAAAAACTATTTAAATGCATGAGTTCCTAAATATGGCCCTAAAACACTAATGCAATCTCTAAAGCTATATATAATGCAATATACAATAAAAATAAAAGATAAAGGTTAGGAAAATGGGTTGCCTCCCATTAAGCATTTAATTTAAAGTCTTTAACTAGATTTTAGCCAAACATTAATCATGGCACTTTGAATATAGATTTGGAGGTCCTGCTTAGCTTGCTCAAGTTGAATTTGTTACATATTGCAACTCTCCACCAAATTTTAACCTAACCCTTCTCCAAGTAGTATGAATTTCCCTCATCACCCATTTCGAACTCAATAATGTACACCTCAATCTCCTCATAAGGTGTAATTACAAACTCAATTTTTGAACAAACTACAAAGTCGAGGGATTGCATGCTAATTTCCTCTTCTTTCAATGCTACAAATTCCTTTTGGCTCGTTATCATTAATTTCTCGATCTTTTCTTGGTCCTCTTATTTAATTGAAGTTTTCTCGAGTCCAACGTCCATAACCAAAACTTTTGGTAAAGAAGCAAAAGTCTCCTCTTTTTGTTGTATTTGTTGGAAGCCTGGTGAATGTGATTCTCTTAATTGATGTTCATTAATAATAAGTGGAAAAAATTATTTCACAAGCAAATCGCCTATTTCAAATTTTGGTGAGAGAAATAATGCAACAAACAAGTCACACATGACAGTTTCATCAAGTTCACAATCCTCTTTTATATCTCGTAGTCATTGTCCTGTAATGAAATCTCCCAAACATATTTCCCTTATCAATTTCTTGAACTTCCAATTGTTGTCGTCTTATGATGAAGTCACATATGAGCATTTTATTGAAATCAACCACAAACATCTGTTATCCTGCTATTTTTGGTCTTTTTATATCTTGAAAAAGAGGGGGGAAAAAACTAACATGGAAAAAATAAAAATACAAGAATATATTTAGAAATTCGAATTAGTGTTAAAATAAATCAAATCCAAACTAAAGTAACAATCTCTCTCCCCTATATAAGACTTTATTTATTGTAGGAACATCAACACTTTTTTTTAGAGATAAATTATAAAGTGGGGATTTGCTTTTCTCTTTTTTTTAATTGAACTATCCAAAACTTATTAAAGATATTCAATCTTTGTGGCATTCAACCCTTCCAGCATTGGTTCTTGATTCAAAAAATCATTGGGTCAAGCTTGTAACTCTGATTTTAGCTTTCTTGGGGTTCGTATCAAATATTGTGTGTATTCGAAGGTGCATCCTGCAATGAGTTTCATATCAGCTCAAAAATCATATTACGGAAATTCAGGCAAAAAAAAAAAAAAGCACCAAAGAAAATTTGAGAAAAAAGTAAAGAAAAATCAGAAAAAAGCTAGAAAAATTCAAGAAAAGCGTGAGTTCATGTGCAGTGTCAGTGCTACTCGTGCCTAAAAGGATGAGACATGGAGAAAAGCATGAGTTTACTAAATTTTATTTATTTATTTAATTATTATTTTTAAGTCTTTACAATATAACTTAATGGTAGTTTATAAAATCCTAAAACCAATTACATACAAATATCTAAATGCACACAGATAGATTTAAGTTGGGATTAAAGGATTAACCCTATTCCAGTAGACCCACAGAAAAGTTCAACTTAGAAAGGGAAATTGCATTTTAGTCCTCAATCTATGGCATTATTATCATAAAATTAAGTTGTTAAACTAATTAAAGAATAGTCAGCAATGGAGGCTAATTTATTATTTAAAAAAATAATAATAATAATAATATGATTTGACAAATTTTCATACATTGATTTTGATAACACATTTTTCCAATTAACTGTCAAATATGAATAGTTTATTCCTTTAAAAAAACAATGGCAAATTTTACCAATTCATTTGCCAGCAACATTCTCTCTCCCCTGTACGTGCCATTCACATTTCTTTCTCTCAATCAATTTACTTCCAACAAATCTCCTTAAATACCATGGAGGCCCTGGTATTACAGTATGATTGATTTACTTCTCCTTAAATTTTGTGTTTCTAGATTTTTAATCTCCAAATTGACAACAAGGACGGAAAATGGATGGCAAATTGTGTGATGCCGACAGTACGAGAACTTGACCACTACCCAACGGCTTTATACTCTTGCTCCGTGTAATGATTGATTAATTATTCAATCAAAACCAAATAATTCCAACAGATTACAACGAAATTCAACTCACAATTCACATAATTCAGCTGTAATTCAACACCCAAGCTGTAATGATATTCCATTGAATTTTGTTAAATGAAATACAGATGAACAGAATAAGAAGGAAGAGAGAAATTCAAAGAAGACAAAGAAGGAAAAAGGAGTTCTGACATTCAACAAACTCACCCATTTGCTCATATGGTTTAAGTAGTACAGAAAACGTGTTTGGAATTCATAAAACATGATGTGCTAAAACAATTAAATGTGAAAAACTAAACGGCATCGTTTTCGGATTCGAATTTCTGGTTATGCTGTTGAGACCTTTCCTTCTTCTTTCCCCCATGAGCTACCTTCTCGCGTCTGATTATGACAATCCTCCTCCTCAAATCGACCTTGTCCCCAAGGTTAGAAGTCAGGAAATTGTATCTGAAGTGTTGCATCTTCCTACGTCGCATCTTCCCCGAAAGCATTCACCCATTGTATTAACCATTCAGTGATAGCCTGGTTATTCCGTTTAACAATACGGGTTTGTGAGACTACCTGAGGTGTGCCATGTTGTTGTTCTGATTCACCAACATCAGGGATAAGCAGAATAGGTACTTCTCGATCGCCTATCTTTTTCTTAAGCAGTGAGATGTGGAAAATGGGGTGGATTTTAGAACCATTAGCAATTTCTAAGTCATAAGCCAACTGTCATATCTTTCTAATAATTCAATAAGGCCAATAGTATTTTGCAGACAATTTGGGGTTGATCCGTGTAGCTATGGATTACTGTTTATATGGTTGGAATTTCAAATACACCTAGTCTCTTGTTTGGAATTCTCTTTCAATTCTGTGCTGATCGGCATAAAATTTCATCCTTGATCATGTCGAGCCAAAAGAAATGTTGCTTGGCTCTATAGACACTGGTTTGTACGCCTAAACGGCCACCATTTTGTGAAGAATGAATATTTTGTATCGGCTGGGCTCTAATATGTCCACCTGACCCCCACATATAGTCTTCCCTTGTACTGGAGTAGCCCATTTTTGTAAGAATAGTCAGATACCTCTCCAAGCTTGATTAGTTGTTCTTCAATCAACTAGTTAGCCATGTCATCTCCCTAGTAACTATCCATCACTTCCTGCACCCAGATAGGAATAACTTGGGATATAGCAGTAACCTCTGCTTCTGCTTCTTCCCTTCTTGATAAAGCATCTGCCACAATATTCTCAGTCCATTTTTATATTGGATTTCATAGCTGAGCCTAAGGAGTTTGGTCAGCCATTTCTGTTGGAGATGAGTGGTGATTATCTGTTCAAGGAGATATTTCAATGACTGATGATCTGTCTTAATTATGAAGTGGCGCCCTTCTAGATAATGCCTCCATTTCCCTACTACTGTGACCAGTGCTAGCAACTTGTTTTCATAGATAGATAACCCTGATTTCTCCCTTCTTATACCCTTACTCATATAAGTAATAGGTATCTTCCCTTGCATCAACACAGCTTCCATTCCTTCAGCACACACATCTTTCTCGATGATGATTGGCTAGTTAAAGTCTGGTAATGCAAGGACTAGTGTATTGCACATGGGTGTTTTCAGTGCTTAAAATGCTATCTCAGCATCATTATTCCAAATAAAGTTGTCTCTTTTAAGGAAATCTGTTAGGGGTTTAGCCATAACCCCACACCCTTGGACAAATTTCTGTAGTAGCCCGTTAGACCAAGGAAACCTCTTAACTATTTCACAGTGTTGGGCCTAGGCCATTGTTGCATCGCATTTACCTTTTGAGGGTCAGCTGATACCCCTGCAGCCGATATATTATGTCCCAAATATTCTACCATGGGATGTCCAAAAGAACACTTAGTTTCCTTGGCATACAACTTTTGTTTCCTAAATACTTCTAACACAATGGACAGGTGTTTGCAATGGGAATTTAAATCAGAATTGTATAGTAAAATATCATCGAAGAAAACTACGACAAATTTCCTCAAATAAGCTTTGAAAATCTCATTCATCAAGCCTTGAAATGTTGTTGGGGCATTGGTAAGGCCAAATGGCATTACCTTAAATTCATATAGTGCGTTTAGAATGCTGTCTTGTGGATATTAGTGTCTACCATTCGAATTTGGTGATATATAGCCCTCAAATCTATTTTGGAAAACCACTTAGAGCCATGAAGCTTGTCAATTAGTTCATCAATTAATGGTATGGGATACTTGTCCTTGATAGCTAAACTATTCAATTGCCTGTAATCCACACAGAATCTCCAAGTGCCATCCTTTTTCTTAACCAACAGTACAGGTGAGGCAAAATATATGTTGCTTTGTTGGATAATCCCTACCTCCAACATCTCTTTCACTATCCTCTCTAGTTCAACCTTCTGTACGTAAGGGCATCTATATGGCCTTATTTTAAAAGGTCGCACTTCTTCCTTCAAGGGAGCTCTATGATTATTAAACCTGGGAGAGGGCATTCTCTTTGGTTCTACAAACACGTCTAGATACTGCTTAAGGATAGTATGTACCGCTGTAGGTATTTGGGTGTTTACTCATTCCTTAATTACTTGAAGTTGAGCTATAATTTCATAAGGTTGCCTGTGAATCTACTGAGTCGTCTGCCTTTCTTCCATCATCAGAAGTTCTTCATTTATGATTGCACTATTCAACTCTACCTACATCCCTTGGTAAGAGAATTTGATGCTACTTCATTGGAAATCAAACACCACAAGGTTGAATTGGCTAAGATAGTCTACCCCCAACACTATTTCGCTTCCTCCTAACCTCAACACCCTCAGCTAGAATTGACATTCCATTCCCTGCATGACCCAAGTAAGCGGATTACAGATGGAAGTGCTATATAACTTATCTCCATTGGCTACAGTAGCTGTTACAGATTAAGTTGGTTCTGTTTTACATTTCAACTCCCTTACTAACTTCTCATTAATAAAACTATGGGTGCTGCCACATTAATAAAACTATGGGTGCTGCCACTGTCAATTAGGATTGACAGCTTCCTTCTCTTTACTTAGCCTGAGATTCTGATGGTTTTTGGTTTCATACTACCTAATAGGGCATTAATGGAGATTTTCATAATTTCTTCATCTCCTTCCCCTTCACTTTGCTCAACCGTCTTCTCGTCTTCTTCATTTTTTCTTTCTACTTCATCATCCACCAATATGAAGTTTAACATTCTGTTTTTACATACATCTCCAGGGGTATATTTCTCATCACATCTGAAAATAATCCCAGGCTCCTCTTAGTTTGTATATCTATGGGAGTGATTGTTTTCAATCTCATGGGGTTGGTTTGGGTTCTTTAAGGTTGTTCAGTGCCATTGGTGGAATGATTTTTTTGGTTGATTTCGGTGGTTTTTTGTAGTAGGTTAGGCCATTTAGAGGAATAACTGAGTTTGGTCGAGTTTTTGGTGTTTTTGTTTAAGGCTAGTATAGTGTTTTCTTGTAAGAGGGCTATTTCAAGGGCTTGAGAGATAGATGTTAAGTTGATAATTTTCACCATAGATCTGATTTCCTCTGTCAATTCGCTAGTAAAGATGGAGATATCATATGATTCAGGAAGGTGGGGAAGGGACATCACCACCTGGGATTTGAGATCCTCAAAGAGTTCTTGATATTCAGCCATTTTCCCTCTTTGCCTGAGCTTACTGAAGGTTTCTATAGCTTCTTCTCTTGTAACATCTGCAAATCGCATGTACACTTCTTTGGTGAATAAATCCCAATCATCATTGAGGTTGCTACTGATGAAGCCATGGAACCACACATCTGCTTTTCCTTTTAAATACATCTCAGCAACACTGATTCTTACTTCATCAGGAATTTGATGAATCTGAAAGTAATTTGAGCCTTCCTCAACCATTCTCTAGGCTCTTCTCCACTAAAATAAGGAAAATCAATCTTAGGTAGTTTAACTCATCCTCTCATCCCACCACCATTGGTATTACTACCCGACACGGATCCCAGGCGTGATGTGAGCCTCACCATTGTAAATCTGAACTGGTAAACTCACTCCCTGCTTGTCCTTATATTCTCCTTTTTGCCCTATCATTTGGGCCATCATTGCTACCAATGATTCATGCTTAGCATTCAGCTCCCCTAACATCATCTCCATACGGTCATACTTATTACATAAGGTCTTTAATGTCTGGTCTGAGGTCTCCACCTCATTACCCACTTCATGGATAGTTTCACCCAGGCCTTCAACTTCCCTGTCCAACTTTTTTAGAAGTTCATCTACTACTTTAGCTCGAGTATCCATACCCCGATTCGTAGCTGCTCTGATACCACTTGTAATGATTGAATAATTCTTCAATCAAAACCAAATAATTCCAACATATTACAACGAAATTCAACTCACAATTCACAGAATTCAGCTGTATTTCAACACCCAAACTGTAATGATAGTCTACTGAATTTTGTTAAATGAAATACATTTGAACAAAATAAGAAGGAAGAGAGACAGAAATTCAGAGAAGACAGAGAACAAAAAATGAGTTCTCACATTCAACATACTCACCCATTTGCTCCTATGGTATAAGTAGTACAAAAAACGTGTTCGGAATTCATAAAACGTGATGTGCTAAAACAATTAAATGTGAAAAACTAAATGGCATCGTTTCCAGATTCGAATTTCTGGTAATGTCGGGATCTTTTCTTTTTCTTTCCCCATGAGCTTTCTTCCCACGTCTGATTATGACACTCCAACGCACAAACTAGGTGTGAAAAAACTTTTCATAAGAAATTAATTATTGTCAGAAGAATTATAAATTTTGAGTTTATGAAACTTGTGGGTTTCCCATTCTAGAGGCAATTTAAAGAATTTGGTTGGATGGGATTTCTAGAATTAAAGGAACCCATTTATTCAAATTTGGTAAGGTTATTCTACGCTAAAGGTGATGCTCGAGTGAAAAATGATGAGGGGAATCAACTTGTGAAATTTATTCTGAGGTTTTTACAACTTATGTTAAGGAAAAGTTCATAGAAGTGGATGCGGATTTATTACAGGTTGTGTTTGGATAGGATAATTCTCGAGATTTATATGATTCATCTTTTGATGCTAAAGGTGCATGTCATTTGGTATTTGAGGATTTACAAATGGACCATATTGAAACTGATGCCACTAAATTGAAAATGCATGCACGGATTTTACAAACTTATAACTTGAAGCTTGGGTCTAGTAAAATTTTAACAGTGACTAGGGAAGACTTGTGGCTTTTTTATAAATTTATGAAAGGTCACAAACCAAATTCAACTAATTATGTACTTACTGGAATGGTTGCCTTACTATCTATTTCATGCAATAGTCGGCTTCGGAATGGGAGAGTCATTTCTGCAATTTTGAGACACGTCAATATAGATGTTGTTGGTGAAGAGGCTTTACCTATTCACCCTAGCTATGATTTAAATATGCAAACCTTAGAGTGTATGGGATATAAGTTGATTGACGGGAAGTGGGAAAAAGTTGAAGGAATTGACGATAAAAGTGATGAAGAAGGAATGTTTATGCCGAGAAAGTCTTCTAAGCTCCCTAAGAGTTCTTCTCATCCTCGAGCATCCTCGCCATTTGTTGTGACTGCCTCCAAGGGAGATTTCGAAAACTAGTTCACTTGCTTGGAAGCTTCTTCCCAAGTTCTAACCTCCCATGTTGAAAAATTTACTACGTTCATCGAGGAGTGAAGAAAGGTTCAGAAGGAGTTAGCTGTTAGGAATTTACTTAATGCACAACAGAAAATAAATAATTTTTCAATTCTCACCACGGATATGCTTTGTGTTTAGATATAAACTGTATTTCATTTGATGAATTTTGTCTTTACTTATTCTTGGAACACGAACAATCACGATCTGTAATTCACAGTTGTCCAATTGTCCAGCCTCCAATAGATATCCACACAGGGAACAAGAATGAAAGAAAATTAGGATTTCTATTTTCTTGTGCTAGCAAGATAATGAATTGTGTTATGTTGAATTTTTTTGAAATCCTAATGACTTATTAATATAAGTCTAAGTGGGCTTGACCCGTCTCTTAAACTTAACTCAATTAATTAATTGTATAACACTTGTTAATTAATTAATTGGAATCTCATTCTTCTGGTTCTCCTTTTGTATATGACCCATCAAATTTTCAATCACGATACCTAACGACGTGAATTATTAATTTGATCTAATCAAAAATTGATAAATTAAAATACCTCTTTTAAGTTATCATCAATTCACACTCGTTGTCCCAAATTGATATCTAACAATATGTAAAGATAATACATGTGACAAAAATGTCACGTGGTATGACAAAATCATACTTGTTCGTTTACCGTGAAACTATAATCTTTTTCGTCAATATGATCACATCATTTACGAGATATGGATATATATTAATCTCAATTATCGATCATATCTTTCATCCTACTATTAAGTCGATGTAAG
>CAIGRB010154444.1:96085-106429 GCA_903798255.1 Fraxinus quadrangulata | reverse complement strand
AATTAGGAACTTAATATTTATAAACTTTGATATCATCAGACTTCTATTGGAATACAAGACCGCTATTGTCACAGAATAACTAAAGTAGTATTTCAAATCCATCCAAAATATGCAGTCTAGTGACAATATCTTATAGTCATATTCCATAATCAGAATCAGAATATTCAATTATCTCCAATTAGTCTGATTTTCCTGAATGTGATTATGTAATCCTTAATTCTATATAGATATTGAATAACCTAATGGCTGCTTTCCGAATTTCTATCCTAGAGTTAATTAAATATCTGCTTAACATTCTAACAATGAATGTTATATAAATATGTGTACAAACTTAAGCATACATTAAACTCCTAACTGCTAAAGCATAGGGAATTTCTTGTATGTCTTTTTCTTTAAATTCATTCTTAGGGTATTGATTGAAACTAAAGTTGTCTTCCTTAGTTGTTAGGGTATCACTTGATTTTCGTTCATACATCCCATATTTTTTTAAGAATCTTATCGATACAACTTTTTTGTGATAATCAAATAATATACCGAGAACGATCTATGTGTATCTATATCCTTAATACAAAAAATGTTTCACCAAGATTTTTCATTTCAAAATTTCATGAGAGAAATATATTGGTTTCGTGCAATAAGCTTACATCATTATAAGCAAGCATTATGTCATCAACATGCAATATCAAAAAAATATGCTTACTCCCACTGAACTTGTGATATACACAATTATTAACTGAATTTATCTCAAAATCAAATGAAATAGTTATTTGATGAAATTTGTGATACCATTATGGGAAACTAACTTAAGCCCATAGATAGATTTCTTTAATTTGTAAACCATCCGACGTAGTTTAAGATCAAAATGTGTCACAAATATCATAATTATCCTAGAAGAGTCTTTCATAAAAATCGAAGAAAAATCTATTTAATATTAATGTCTTCCGTTTGAGTGAAGTCATTTGTAATAAGATGAGTCTCATATCTCTTCACATCACCATTCGAATCGCTCTTGATTTTAGATATCCAGTTACAAACAATAGGCTTTGCACCTTCAGGAAATGGGATGAGTTCCCAAACGTCATTGTTACTTATGAATTTTATCTCTTTATGTAAGGCATCAATACACTCTTTAGAATTATTCCTTTGCATAGCTTGATAATAGTTGATTGATGAGTTGTTTTTTTTTTTTTCCATATATCCATGTCATCCTTATTTTCTTAGAGAAACACTATAAAGTCATTAGAAATTGTTTTTCTCATTTTTAAAGTGGATTTCCTCAATAATATTTATTCTTGAAATTGTTGAGTTTATTTTCTTGAATAATCTCTTGATTGTGTAAGGGAATCAATAATTCCTTCTGATACAAGATTGTCCATTCTCTTTTAAGAGATGTTACCAAATCGCTTGTGCGATAACGAAGCAAAATTCTAATTGTATAATTTATGTTTAATACCATATGATTCACATGGAAGGTTTCTTTATAAGAAATAACCATATTAAGCAGATATGGTTATCGTAACCGGATAAAGAACTGATGCCCACAATATTTGAATTAAGAAAAAGATCAAGCTGGCTATTTCCAATTGAACAAGAGTAATCAAATTTGTCCAATATAGAAATAAAAATCAAATTTCGTCTAAAAGACGATACTGCAAATGTCTTTTTTTTTTTTAATTCAAATAACAACCAGACTTTAATGATAACCTAAGGTCTCTATAGCATCAACTTTGACTGACTTGCCATCACCCCCATATAGATGAATCTTTCAGCATCAATTGACTTTTGGTTATTCATGCAACCCCGCGTAGACACATTTTGTGAGTAGTGGCGCAAGAATTTATCCATCAAATGTGTCTTGGTATTGAAACTAAATTAACCTCAAAACAAACCAAAGTGAATAATGTACTTTTCTTTACACGCTAAACGTGGTATTATTACAGTCTCTGTTTATGTGTTTCAGATTTTCACAAAACAAATAGTCAGATGATTAATCCTTTTCAGGCTTTTACTATTCCTTTTGAACTGAATCAGATACAACTTTCTTATCATTTAATTGTCTTTATAGGTATTTGACAAGTGAGTACTTTTATTTCTTTTTTACTTTAGACTTTCTTCTTATTGTACACAATTTGAAATAAGCTCATCAAGAGTCAACTTTCCCTTTTGACATTTGGAACTGACCTCAAATTGACTGAATTATGCAAAAATATAAATCAAAACCAAATGCACGAGCAAATCATCTAAAAACTCAAACTTTAATGCATTTGATTTTGAAGCAAGATGAAATATTTCCATGATATACTCTCATATATTTTCTTTATCATTATACTTTAGTGAAACCAAGTTCGTCAAAAGGTATGCTAGTTTTAGCCTTATTGCCTTTTGCAAAACTTTTTTTTTTCATCAAGAAACTCCTTGGTAATAATTACCTTAGCGCCCCTAAATGTTATCGAAATTTCACGCTTCATGATCGTAAGACTCATGTGGTTTAAGGGATCCCACTTATCCGAGTCTCATTTTTAATTAGTGAAACTTTATCTGTAAGAGTAATGGATTGTTCAGTCCTTAATTTAGGGTCTAGATCTATGTTGCCAAGAACGATACAAATGTTATATTTCCAACCTTTAAACTTTGGTTCGACCACATGAATTAAATTAATGTTGGCCGATATTGTAGAAGTTGATGAATTAACTAAATAGAGAACTTAAACCTAATTAACATGTTCACATGAAAATCCGTATTGAACAATCAACAATTTCAAATAATGGTGAGCTACATCACAAGATACCGAGCGTAACACTGAAATTTTGTTTTTGAACAGAACTACCAACTTGTAAATGAGACTCTTGGTGTAGTAATCAAATATTAACAATAATTTTGGTCAAACATTAAGTCTATCTTTAGACCAACTCAATGTTCACATAATGAAAAACTTTACAATTTTCACATATTTATCAACACATGTGTGTAAATAATTCAACCAAATATTAACTTTTATTTGGGTGGGTCAATACCCACAGGAATTACATATACACAATTTTCCTAATATTCTAAATAAATTAATGTAGGCAATAGAGGTTACTTTGGTAACATGTTGCTTCAACTAATCTATTTTAGAAAATTAGTAATTTAAAAGAAACTTTAAATACCAAGATTGAATTTGATTGCCCCTTCATTTTATTTTATTTTTTTAATTTTTTTTTTGATAAAAAAAAAATGAAAATTTGAAAGGCAATGTAGCGCCATGACGCCCAAAAATAGGCATTGTAGCACCATGTTACTTTTCTCATAATTCTAATTAAGGGTGTATTTGAGCCACATTATTTTGGAAGAATGTATTTTGGAATAGTAAATTGACGGAGAATGTGTGGTTGAAAAAAAAAAGTTATTAATATGATGAAAAATATTATTTTATTGAAAAATATATGATTAAAAATAAGTAGAGAATGTAAATGATAAAAAATAATGTGGGTCAAACATGAACTAATCATGTTGTCCAAAGTCTGCAAAACTCAATGTCCATTTCAAACAATAATATCCCAACTTCCAAAGCTGCCATGTTTTTTCGTGCAATAAAATTGATCCAAAATTCAATAAAACAATAGAAAATTATTAGATACTGATTCTAGATAATTACCCTTAAAAAACACAATTAGCGACTCATAATTTGAACTTGATTTTGCAACAATGAATCCTTATTTGAAAAGCAGGCAACTTGTATCTTAAATAAATAAAATAAACAGCACATTCATCCATAACTCAATATACAAGTTACCATTATAATTGTACTCATATTCAACAATTAAGTCCTAAAATTGTCAAATTTGAAAATGCACAAAAATCTTAAAATTAGAAAA
Organism: Fraxinus quadrangulata; assembly: GCA_903798255.1. Lineage (NCBI taxonomy): Eukaryota > Viridiplantae > Streptophyta > Magnoliopsida > Lamiales > Oleaceae > Fraxinus > Fraxinus quadrangulata. The sequence continues at coordinate 102,572 of CAIGRB010154444.1, read as the reverse complement.
TTAGGGCATGAAATTCATGTCCTAAAATTTTAAAAAAATATTAAAAATGCAAAGCATGAATTCAAACCCTAAAATATTTCTTTATTCTTAATGATTTAACGTAGAGTTGGCTCTGATACCACTTATTGAAACTTTATGAAAATTTAAACATTATAAAACTAGAAAACCTAATTACTTTATTGTCGAGATCCTCCATGTCAAATCACCAAGAAAATTAATAATACGGAACATACCTTAATTCTTTGGGAATTATTCTTTAATATCGGATTTTGATTCCAGATCTTCAATCTTGATTATTGACGTTTTTTATTCTTGAGTTCTTCATCTTGATTTTTACTCCTTGCTAGCTCTATAATCTTGATTGTCTTATTTTTCAATTTAATTACTCCAATAATTCTTCTTGATTCTTGGTTGTGGATTTTGAATTTTCATTTTCAATATGTTTTCTCTTGTATTCTTGTGTTGATGGGAATACACAAAGAATGAGAATTACATATGAATTGAGGATCATAACCTTATTTATAGTTTTCATATATATTTTGTTAATCGTCAAATACAACTCTAATAGATCTGATCTCTACACATATAATCCGACTCACACATTATTTAGATATCCTAAAGCCAACAATTTAATTCTTTATTAGATCACTTTAATCGGATTCAACTTTAAGATATTCTTATACACAATTAATTACATATGTAGGCCCACATGACAAATTAACAAACACAACACTTAGCACACACAAAGTTGGACTTTACATTTGCATTTTGTCGAACAATCTATTCATAATCGTGGAGAGCAACATATTAATGCAGTTATATGCATTTTGAGGTATCTAGAGTCTAATCCTATGAAGGGAATTTTCTACTAAAAATATAGTTTATCAAAGGATGTTACATTGTGCAACAATTTATTGATGTGGACTGGGCTAGAGCAGTAGATGACACACAATTTATTTTAAGATATTTCACATTTGTAGACGGTAATCTTGTTACACTGAGAAGCAAAAAAAGGATGTTATTATACGTTCAAGTACAAAAAAGGTATGGCACTTGGAGTTTGTGAAGTGTTACGGCTCGGGCTTCTTTCAAGGGATTTGGGTTATCCACCTACGCAACCAATTCAACTATATTGTGACAATAAAGCAAGATTTGATATTGTCCATAATGCGGTTCAAAATGATCGTACAAAACTTGTGTAGGTATACAATTTCTCCGTTAAGGAGAATTTTGATGAGCGAATTCTCGAGTTACCTAATATTCATGTGGCTGATATCCTCACCAAAGTGGTTTTAAATCGAGTCTTCTCAAAGTTTTCAGACTTTTTATTTAGCAGATTTATTTACTTTCAATTTCAAGTTTCTTGTATCTTGATTTTAATATTTGTGGGCCTTGGCTCCTTTCAATTAGTAACTCGATTGCAGTGAGAGATGCTACAATGAGGGAATCGTAGCATTAACTCCTTTATTTCAGCTACAAGAGGACGGACTGATGCTGAGGTTAAATCTCATCAAGAAACATATAGTCACTCTCCACCCGTAAGTTCAAAATCCCCAGGTTGAGACATAATTGTAGGCCTCTCACAATTGTAGTCCCTTCGACGTGTTCAGGTTCTAGGATACATTTTTCAGGACCACTAGCAGCCATAACTAATTCACCATTCTGATCCTGCTAGATAATATCAATTCCAGCCTTGTTAAAATCGAAAAACAGAGCACCATCAACATTGAGCTTGAAGGCAGGTTTAGTTGGTTGATAGTTAACTATCCTTGTAATTATCCATGTGAGTCTTTCCTATTCTAGAGACAACGTAGTTATACCTTAAGTGTAGATAGATTCATTTACTAACCAATAGTATTGCATTCATTTTTATCACCAACGTATGAATCAAAAGCTTATTGAATCATTGCTGCAACAAACTGAAACTTAAATATCTATACTCCTCCAAAAATTTAACTTACGATTTATAACCTCCACATCTCATCAGCTAAAATTATGTCTTTGGCAAGTGGCATAAATCAAGGAACTTCATTTGAATTTGCATTAATGTAAGCTCATCCAAAAAAGAAGATAAATACTGAAGTCAGAAGAAAAAGACAGAATAAAATGCAGTTGGAGATGTAGCTTCACTAAAAATAGGATATCAAACATAAATTGAAATGGTGATTTAAAAATAAAAAAAAATTGTAAAGAACCATCCTGTGACTGAAACTTCTTGATTCGTTGTTGATGATATTTTGTTCATTATAGTGCTTATTAGCTTTATCAGTAGTCAGGTGAAGAATATCAGGGCTTATGAAATTTCATAATCTATGGGCAATCAGAAGTTTAAATTGCCAGTCATTTTGCTTGATTGTAATTAGTACTTCAATAGAGCCCCCATAAGTAATGGTTTCTCTACCTCCTAGCAAACTCAAACTACCAAAATATTTATCATCTTTTCATATTGCCGTGCACGCAATTTTTTTATTCTTGAACCAAGAAGAAGAAAAATGGGGAAGCACACAACTATTTTGTTCCCTAGAAAGAGTCGAGTTTGATGCGCGCGAAACTTTTTCCTCAAGACTTTATAGTGTTCATCTAACTGAAAACGTTCACGTATTGAATTCCTAGAAATCAATTATCATAAAGAACGAATATCCTAATAATACATAGTTTAAATGTTTGTGGATGATAATGAGCTGGTTACTTAACGTTAACAAACATCTGTTTGATGGACAAACACGTAATGCTGTTATATTCTAGTATCTGTTTTGAACAAACTATGTCTCCACGAATGAGAAAACTAAGATATCAATGTCATCCACATATTCGGTTTCTTGTCTTGACATTTAATTCAACCTTTCAACTTCTAACTCCTCCAATGCAGGCAAATGTTTGTTTTCCCAGTTAAATAGTTTGTAGCAGACTAAATTGTTATCCTTATCGATGTATTTAATTTCTTCTCGTTACTAGTGATTTATGCACTATCATTTCTATTTATTTTCTTTACAGATAATTAACTTGGAGTAGTGTAGCCTTGACGAGTCATATATTCTTTACGCGTATTAATCTTCATTTCTAAATTATTCGCAAAACCTGCCAACTCATATGTATGCATGGATGAGTCAATAAGCATCAGTTAAGAAGCATGTTTTGCATTTCTCAACTTCTGTAAATAATTAAATCATGGAATTACATTTTCCAAATTCTGATCGACACCATGTTTGGATGCAGAATCATGTAATTTTCTTGATGGCATTGCTGATGCGAGCAGAATGACTTCACTTGAATACATTTCTTGTGAAAAAAGTTGGTCTTATATTTGACTTTTAATTATCCTTTTCCACAGATATGTTCATTAATTAATCCCATTGTGTGCTCATTGCAATATTAAGCAGTGTTTTAAAAGGCGGGGCATAGATGGACCTAGGTGGGAGGTAAAGGCCCTACATACGAGGAAGGCTCAGAAAAACGACCAATCCTATTTTGACGAACCTAATGCTAGCTCGATTGCCTTGTCACATGCGCCTTTTAGAACCTTGATATTAGGTTGAATCAGTTCATATTAGTGGTAACTAACCTCATCCTGCATCCTGATTGTTTGACATTCACAGCAATTGTGTGAGTAACCTTTTTCACTATCAAATGATTGAGTACCTACTGCCTCCCAAAACTATAGGAACCCCACTTGTAAATAGGGCATCTCTTACGATAATATATTTAGTATAATAATTTTTATTGCGTAGCTGTAGTCTATTATGCATTTTTCTTTGGGCGCCATTTGGTTTGACCCGAGATTTAATCCCGGGACAAGTAGCATCTCTCTTCTTAAAATTTTTATTGCTGACATTCTTTGACTACAATTTTTATATTTCGGTACATCAATTCTTGTTAAAATGATGCCTTTTCATTGGTAACAAAGGTAGATGTACTGCGATATCAATATGTAGTGGGGGTATTAAGACTTGGGGTTCTTTCTTTTTAAAGGGTAATTTTATTAAGATAAGTAGCTCAAGCTTTTATATATTATTCTAAATTTTATTTTTATTCGATGTATGATTTATCCTTTTAATATGTTATCGCAAGATGGTTGTTCGTTTTTAGCAAATCAATCTTAAAATTTGCAAGCTCATTTTTTAAGTCTTAATCAGATCAAATTATTCATTGAAATTTAATGAGCTCTGATATGAAGATTTGTGATTCTATATTAAAATGTCGATATTATTAAAAGTAGTAGCTTAAACCCTTATATATTGATTTAAATTTTATTCAATGTGGATTTTATCCCTTAACAGAGGGCAACCAACAAATAGTTAAATGGGGACAACATATCCTCTCCTTTATATCGTTCTACTTTATCTTTTCTTTTGGTTACTACAAGTGAAAATTAATATGAATAAGGATTTATAACCGTACTCATTAAGAAGCGAAAAATTGGCATTTTGTTCGATGAAAAAGGAAAAATAAAAACTTTATTTCATTTGTAACAACTTGATCGAGATGAGACTGAGCAAGAAGAAAACCATGAAAAAAAAAAAAGGGGGGTTCTTTGGAGCAAACTTTAAGAATAAATATGACAATAATTCTTTCACACCAGCTTCATATGACTTGATATTGTATTATGTAATTGTGAGCTGCGTTATAAATTATCTATTAACGAAATTAATTCTTTATTTGCTGTTTAGTGTAGAATAATAAATTATATACTGAAGTGGCTGTTCCAGTAGTTAGTTAAGGCGCTCGAATTGCATGAATTGCCGGTTAATAGGGTCCACACCAGACTGTAATATCGAACCTTCAACTTTCCTTTCCTGCAAAAGAAAAAAAAAAAAGCAATTGTACTACACAAATAGGTTCAAGGACAGGGAAGACACGTGTTGACATATGATTGGATAGTTTAAAAAAAAATACAACACCTAATTATTACATGTCATATCACCTTATCCTTGTATCACTGTCCTTGAGTCTGTCCAACGAGCATTAATCAAAAAAAGAATTCTCAAGTGATCATTCGGAGGACAATGGTACAAGATGGGATCGGTACAAGAGATATTAGCGATAGACATTGATATGATTATTATATACTAACGATCATCCTACCCGACCATAAAAAGGGATACGAAAGAAATAATAAAATTGAAAAATGGTCACTTACATTATCATTCTTATTACAAATCTAACCATGTTATTCAATGATGCTTACTTATAAGTGATCGCTGGAGTGCCAAATGAACTTAATTTATTATTATTATTTTTTCCTAATTTTGTCCATTTAAACTACACGTTCCGCCATGCCAATTCTTTTGTCATACTCCTTGTCATCGTGTATTTTGTGAAATATCTTGTAATCTCATTGTGACTTTCACAATTATTACCTTTATCGATCACAGTAAATCAATATTAGAACATGTTCATCCTAAGCCTGACATATCCAAATCCTCGTCAAGATCTCTACATGTATTATTGAATGTATGTCTTACAAAATCTCGTTCTAATTGAAAAAGGGTGTGTTTGAGCCAATTTTTTTTTTTTTTTTTTAAAGAATGAGCTTTGTAATAGTGATTTTTGGAGTGTATGGTTAAAAGGTAGAATTTTTTTTTTTAATTTACGTATAAAATTATTTTATTAGAAGAACTATGATTAAAAATGAGTTTAAAAAAATGAATTCTTATATAATGGTGCTCGAACATGGGCTAAATATAGGAATTCTTGCACTAATTAACAGTATCAAATCTGTGCCCATTCAAATTGGACTTTGGTCGAGCCCCATGTTGCTAACATCTTTTATGGGTTTTCTTCACTGCGTCACGTCTTTTTTTTCATACTAAGACCGAATACATCAATTTTTTAGATCGAACTTGATCTTGATATGCCAACTCTTTCAACGCAAATTTTAATTGACAACAAATTCTAATAATGAGAGACAACCACGTCTCCAATACGAATATTATTTATATTTTTGCTAATACTAATAATGAAATTACACGTGCATATACTCTTTTAAATATTAATAATCATTTTGTATACTAATATTACTACTTTTAGTTTGGTGGGTGGGGGTGGAGGTTAGAGGTGAAAATTGAAAGGGAAATGGTAGACAAGAGAGTAATTGGTCAATGCAAAATTAAGGTGCAGTATTGTACTGACCAGTCTTCAGAAAATACGAAGATCATGACTGGGCCCAGTACATGGAATTTCAATAACCAACTTCCAAACTTTGCCAATAGAGTTTGGCTAAGCTTGCATAGAAGTAATTTTCTTGATCGGTATGATACTTCTCAAAAAAGTACTTATAAGAAACTTATAAGCTTAGCCAAACACAAAACATGCTTATATTTCACTTACCCCTAACCCCAAACAAACCAGCCAACTATTCCTTTATTTGCTACCAATACCATCTTCTCTTATTTTCCATCCCACCAATCTTTACTACTCAAAGCTTTTTGATTTTCATGGAATTATAATTTTATTTTTCCATAATCACAATTTTTTTTTTTTTTTTTTT
>CAIGRB010154444.1:36539-95925 GCA_903798255.1 Fraxinus quadrangulata | reverse complement strand
GTTTCATATGTCTTCTGCCATTTCTTAATTTGAAGCAGAATTGAAATTTTCTTGGAGAAGCCCACCTTGTAGCTTTTCTTGATACCAAAGTTAGGGTTTTTCAGATGCTCTTTTTGTATATTAACAAGTCCTTGTACTGTTTTTCTTACAGTTTTTTGTTTGTTTCTTGAAGGTTCACACAGGGACAAGGACCCCAAGTACAGGAGACAATAAAACAGTTTTAATCTGGCGAATCTCAAAAACATGTATGAAGAAAGTGGTTGTTTTGATCACAGCAATATGCAGCAGCAAGAAGGTTTGATTCAAGCAGAGGATGGTTTTTCACAAACTCATATACCAAATTGCAGCAACCCAAGTTTTTCTATGGATGAACACTCAAATTACCATCAAAATCACCCCACTCAACAAGATGTTGCTGCTGCAGTCTTGGAGATGGAGCTTCAACAGCAAATTATGCAGCAAGGGGAGACTCATTTGATGCAGGAAATTTTGCATGATTCAAACTGGCAAGAAATGAGTAATTTTAATGGAAATATGAATCAGTATTCATTACCAGAAACTCCATATCCCACTACACCTGATTTGCTCAATATGTTTCCTTTGCCTAGATGCTCACCATCCACAGCCTCTTTGCTGCCTAATTCATCTATTTCCTTTTCAAACTCAGCCCATAAATCTCCCAATTTCTTGGCTTCCCTTGGCCTCCTAGGTGATCTTAATCCAGTCGATGGCGCATCAGCCTCGGCAAGTGTTGTGTATGATCCTCTATTGCCTTTGAATCTTCCACCACAGCCCCCTTTGCTGAGGGAGTTGTTTCACTCTTTACCCCATGGAGGTTATGCAATGGGAGGGTCAATGACTAGTGGATCTTTGTTCCCTGGGGTGGTGGATGAGAGAGATGTGAATGGTGGTGATGGGAGGCACTTTGATAATGGGGTTTTTGCCTTTACTGGTGATATGGATTGTATTGGTAAAAATAGGAATGGAAAGGATACTAAACATTTTGCTACTGAAAGGGGTAGGAGAGTTCTTCTCAATGACAAATTCAAGGCTTTGAGGAGCTTGGTTCCCAACCCCACCAAGGTAAATGCTTTCTTCATATATAGAACTCTTATAGTAGTTGAAGTTCTGTCTTTTTTACATACATATGATCTAGTATGCATACACATTTGCCAAATATCAAGATATTTCACTTTTAGAGATGGATCCAAAAAGGGCACTCCAGAGTTTTCAAGAAAATTTTCACTGCTAAAAGTTAAATTTCTAGTAGTATATTTTGTTCATTTACTTCGTGCAAGTGGTTTTAACATTTGACACTTTCGTGAGAACAACCTAAGAATGATAGGGCCTCAATCGTTGGAGATGCTATCGACTACATAAATGAGCTTAAGAGGACGTTGAATGAGCTAAAAGTGCTGGTGGAGAAGAAGAGATGCATTAAGGAGAGGCTGAAAAGGACCAAAAGAGAAGATGATACCATGGAGGGGAATATTGACACAAAGTCTTCAGATGATATGGGACAGCCTTATAATGGCTCGTCCTTAAGAAGCTCATGGCTCCACAGGAAATCGAAGAACACCGAGGTGGATGTGCGCATTGTGGACGATGAAGTTACTGTCAAGCTTGTTCAACAGAAGAGAATCAATTGCTTACTTTTTGTATCAAAGGTTCTTGAGGAGCTTCAGCTTGATCTTCATCATGTTGCTGGAGGCCTAATTGGGGATTACTATAGCTTTTTGTTCAACTCTAAGGTAGCTTTAGTAAATTCTTTCATCTTCTTTGATGATCTCAATTTATAATATGATCAACATGTTAATAAAATTTTGGTACGATTTAATGTCATTGTGCAGATCTGTGAAGGTTCGATTGTATACGCGAGTGCGATAGCTAACAAGCTTATCGAAGTTGTGGACAAGCAGTATGCAGCAATTCCACCAACTAATAGCTATTAGGTATGTATACAAGTAGGAGTCTTTTTATTATAATATAGCAAATTTTTTAGTATTAATGATATAAAACAGCATGGAGAATAACAACTAATAATGATTGAAGTTGGGAATTAAGCTGTATTTTGACTGGTATAGACAGCAGTAGAATGATCTGAATAGTAAGTTGCAGCTTTACTACAGAAGAGTAGATCAGATAATAAGTTAGTTTCAAACTTTAAAGATATATGTATAGTTACTCAATATGGGCATGAAAAAAGTACATAAAATGCAGTCTCACAGTTGCAGCTTAACCATGTCTTCAGTTAACCACAGTTCAAGTTTCACAGATGCAACTGAAAGTGAGGTTCGGGTCCCAACCTACTTAGATATCTGAATTTGAATCCCTAGTTAATACAAACCGTCAATTTCGAGGTTAAAACTACATGCGATTTTTACGCGACTTATAGTTGTCCACAGGCGCCCCCCCAATAGGGGGTCACCATGTGTCAATTGTGTAAAAAATTTAGTAAAACTTTGAGTACATGTAGCATCTCCCTGAAATAAAACATACCAGGCTAATTGCGTTTTAAACTAGTTACCACAATATCAAGCCTCCTTCTGTCTCTGAGCGCTTTTAATTGTGATTCTATCAGATTTGATAGATTGGTTAGAATTTTCATAATAAAATATTGATATAATGGAGTGACTAGGTGTACTAGGACAGGAGTGCATATCTAGCCCCTATTTAAGTCACATTAAAATTTTCGTTATCATTTTTCTATTCATTTTCAATCACACATTTTTCAATAAAAAAATATTTTTCATCACATCAATAACTTTTTCCTTTTTTTTCAACCATACATTCTTCATCAGTCTACTATTTCAAAATAATGTGGCACAAATACACCCTGAATATGTGACTATTTTACTCCTCACATTTCTAACAAAATGACAAGATTGTCCCTAAATGATTTTATACTTGCCCAGCAATGAATGGCAAAAATGGCAATTATCAAAGTGCAATCTCATTTGACTTGTTAATTGTCGCGAGGTGAGGCCCATTCCAACAGTCAAAAAATCAATTATTTGTGAAAAAGAAGCGCTCCTATATATGGAATTGCAATATTGATTTGAATTATTAATGGGGTAAATCCCATGTCGCTTAAATAATCAACTGTTGATTTGTTTATATTTGCAGATGAAAATTGTTGATTGGAGGAGGATAGAAGTTGGATAGAGACTGATGACTACAAATTATGCTGGTGAATATTAGGAAGTAGAGAAGTTGACAGACATCCTTTTAATTTATCACTTTAATTTATGCTAATTGACTCACTCAATTATATTTGTATGGACAAATTTAAAAAGCAATAAATATAGATATATCAGTATATATCGGGGGATTTCGTCCCTTTTTATGGGTTTATTATAACCTTGTTGGAGCCTCATTTTTTAAGAATTTATCTCAAGAGAAAAAGTCAGAACATAAGGAATATTGATTGTCAATATAAAACAATAATTGGCTATTAACATATAATTGAAGATTCAAGTATGTGAACAACGACATATTCAAGATCCTAGCGTCTTTTGTGAGTTGTTTAAATTATAGGATTTGTTTGCTTGTTTTTAAATACTTATTTTTAGTTGATAATTAGATACAATCAAACCAATAATTGTGTGCTCTTCAATTAGAGCTAATATTAATTAAAATTAATAAAGAGTAATCGCTCTACGTGAATTCGACGCTCTATTCATCATTTTATTACTTGTAATAATATCGTCTAATAGAGGAATAAAATTCACAACAAAATTTTTGCACTGATTGATATCACTCAGAGTTTACGAAGCCATTTGAATAACCAACGACGCTAGATCATGTGTGGGTTTCCTTAAGATGAAAGATAATGAGAGTATGGAGGACAAGCTTAAAGCTTTTAAATTATATGCTTGATGGAAACCACCTATATGCATGTAAAGGTGGGTCGGCCTTCTATGAGAAATGAGGCTATTTTCTCTACAAATTCATGCATATGCAGGTCTAACTAATTTTTTATTATTTTTCATATCTTTTACATATTTGAAAATATATTTGAAAATCCGAACAAAATATGTAAATAAAAAAATTAAAAAAAAATAAAAATAATAATAATAATAAGGTTTCTTTATTCTTTAAATATATTGATGAAATTTTTGTGTGGTGTTGATGGAAGAAAATAACGTGGCACCTTTTGATCAAACTTCGAATTAATTTTAAAATTGGTTTGGAAAGAGGAGGAAGAAGAAGAAAAAGGAGGAGGAGGAGGAGGAGAAGCAGGGAATGCAACGGCCATAAACTCTTCAATGCTTAAGTTGAAAAGTAGGAATATGATTGAGTTGATATATGTTGAGATCAATGTGTGCCTTGCTTACTGTTTTGAACGACATTGAAATAATTCGGATGTCGCACTAGATATTACTTAATATTTCACGGATCACCAATTTAACGATTTTTAAGTTACCGAATGATTGTTACTTATCCGTTTTTAGTTTTGGTCATATGTGCGGAATTAATCAATTAAAAGCAACAAGTTACTTTTAATTATTTTTAGATGATTAAGCATACAAGTCCAATTATACTATTTTGAAGCCGCAGTAATAAGGAAAGTAGTAAATACCATAATATTGATGACAGAGAAACCCAACTGGATAAAAACTCTGGACCAAACCAATTACTTCCACTATAGACAATACGGACTGAGTTACAGCCAAATGCTATCTAGCCAACTTCACTAAATTTCTCGATCTATTTCATACTAACTCTTAGGTCTGCTCCAAGATTTTCTGAAATCGTCTCTTCCCACTGGAATTCCAAGAACCTCCTGCACTTGTAGTCCAACATTTCTCAACCTCCAGCAATCTCTGAAATTCAATTGAGAAAGTGCCTTCCCAAAAATAGTTAGGAAGTAGGTGTTATGGATTCAATGGATTTGATATTTTCCCCAATTCTGTGGTTGTTTAAAATTAAGAGAAAATAGATTATAGCAAAGAGGTACAATGAACAACCACCCTTCAATTCGTGCATATGCTTGAGTATTTATAAGAGATCATAATTATGTTTAATTGGCCAAAAAAATACTTCAAAATAGTAAATTAGGGTTTTCCGGACGCACAATCGCTCGAGCGAGAGCTCGACGATAGGCTGGCCATAGGCATTATGTTTTTCTTGCTAGAGAGCCAACTGGACAAGAAGATAGCAAAAATACAGCGCAGTATTTCTCCTTTTTTTTATGCTCGAACCCTTGACTTCATAACCCAATTTGCACAAATTGCACCATAGGTCATTGACTTTTACAACATATTACAAATTAATCATTTTGTTCACAAAATTGTCAACTCTAAAAACTTAACAAACATGAACCCTTTATTTATATAGGGCATTCGAGGAGCCAACACCACTCATCACTTCAATCAAATGTGACAAGCATGGATTGGACGAATTTAGTGGGGACAGTACTGAGCTTCAGCCAGTCCACTCCCAGCCCATTTGAATTTTCTATGGGTAAAAAAAAATTGTTTTTAGCCCGACTTGTAAAAAGAAAAAATTAGTCCAATCCTAAATCATCCCCTAGAGCCACTTAAGTTGCTTCCAATGGTTTGATGGTGCTGATACCCTATAGACAGGTCTTTGAGCCATAGGTATCTTGTATACAATGCTGATTATTGACTACACATTTGTCCAACCTAACTTTGTTGCAAAGATGATCATTCAGCTTGATTTTCTTCGCATGAAAGTCAGCCTCTTCCCAACCTGGTGATTTTGGTTGGTGAAATTTACGTAGTTTAACCCTAACTATACCTAGATGGTGGTGAATAGGTATATTATGTGGAATTAAAATTATTAATTAATTAGCAACATGTCACCAATTAATTATCTTTAGATGATTAAGCATGCAATTCAATTTAACCTATGTTTAAATACTGCAGTTAATATAATCAATAAAGAAAATAGTAAAAACACACGGTATGACACAGAGAAACCCAACTGGAAAAAAATTCAGGCACTTTACTAGTCAATCTACTATAAATGATTTAGACACTTATATTCTACCAGACTAGACGACGACACGTACTATCTGATCTCTGGGCTAAAGTTCTTACATCTCTCGTGGAAGTTGTGTTCTCCTACACGAATCCTTAGCTGTAATTTTCAAAGCTCTCTTGGAATCTGCTACCATGCAGCACTCCTAACCTTGTGGAATCGTCTATTTATGTGGATCACGAAAAACACCCAGTTCTTCACCGACTGGAACTCCAGTCAACTTCCCTTGATTTTCAGCAACTCTGACAATACGGAGGAAAGAACGGTTTGGTATTTGGATTATGAAAGTAATATTTTTCTCATCAAAACAATCTCACAAGATGAAGGTTGAAATAATGAATATATAGGAATTTTCTCTGATGAAGCTCTCTCAATTATCAACTTTCTCAAATTACGTTTAGATATGTTTTGGTATTTATAAGTAGGTTAGGAAAGTAATAGGTCGAGGAAAAAAGCTTTTAAATCGCGAAATAAAATTTTTTCGAACAACACTATCGCTCGAGCAAGGGCTCAGCGACAGCCGAGTGCCAAGCTGTCGCTCGAGCGAAGGCAATGTGACAGTCGAGGGACGAAGGTTCTGTTTTTTACACTAGAACCAATCCATGGTAACAGTCTAGTGAAAATTTGTACCGTACTTTCCTTCTTTTGCCATACTCGAACCCTAAACCTAAAAAATATATTTTCATATAATTGCACATTACTCCTTAACTTTTACAACATTTACAATTAAGTCCCTTTTATTTACAGAATTGCCAATTACATAATTAAAAATCTAAGAAGCTCTCACTTTGGCATTCTGTGATAAAACTACTAACTAAAGTCAATGCAGTAATCAAATATGAATTACAGACTCAAAAACCTATGAAAGAACTAACTGACTTGAACAAATTCTGCATTTCAATCAGCACCTGTTTCCTGAAATATAAAAACCTATGACACAACTAACTGACTTGAACGAATTCTGCATCTCAATCAGCACCTGTTTCCTGAAATAGACAACTCAACACCCAATATGAAATGTGTGAAAAAATTATAAGTATAGCAGTTCAAGCAGTTTATAGATATAGATAATCTACGAAACATATCGTATTATTCAGTTTTAATCATGCATGCTAAATCTAGACATAGTACCAATGCAACCCAACATACCAAAAAGACACATCGATACTACTAAAACATCAAACTTAATTTAGCAGAACTGAAATTAAAATGTAAAATGCATTTGAGTCAAAAATCTTATATATATATACTCCTCCAAAAATTACATGTCACTCAAAAATAAATATACTATTCCCCCTTTTTGTTACAAAATGACAATGGGTAAACCTAGAAACTAGGTATCATCGGCTGCATCATCAGAATCCGTCCTCTCATCCGAAGCAGCATCATCGTCCCAGTGACGGAGAATCCATCGGAGTCCACGCTGAATATAGCCAACAACACCCCAAAGTGTAGTGAACTCGGCAGTGTATCGATCAACTATAGCACGTAGCTGTGTGATCTCCGCAATCATCCGAGCCTGCTACTTGATTGGCACGGTCATCTATCCCCTGAGAGCAACCAAAGGGTCAATGGGAGTAGAAGTAGAAGGCAAAGACTCGGTAGGATGAAGAGTCGAAGTCGAAATCGATGTCGAAGTCGCCAGGATGTCAGAGGGCTGAGGTGGAGTAGAAAAAGAAGGAAAATTCAAAGGGTCAAAAGAAATGAGGTCATCAATAGGATCAGCCGACATAATTGGGGTCAACGGGCTATGTTGGCTCAGATAAAGCATGTGACCGACTCTGAACGATAGTAGTATGGCCAATCGACCGAGAAAACCTCCTCGAAACCCCCTCGGGAAAACTTACTCCTAAGATTGTGACTAATCTATAAATCAAGCAAGCATAAGGCAGCCCCACCTTCATCCCCATTACACGAAAGGCCCGCAAAATCTGCTGGCAAATGAATGAGAGTAATTAATGGAATTGCCATGCAGTGGGGCGTACAAAAAACGAGTATTCTCTATGAGTAATGAAGAAGTATGAGACACAAGCCAAAAATTCGTGCACACAATGGGCAACAGAATCTGGCGATTAGTAGGAAGAGAGCCAGTGTGAATAGCACCTAGACCTCCTTCCAACAGTGTGTTAAACACCGTCGAATGAACTAAAGAGTCCAAAAGAGAATCAGAAGTCAAGTATGGGAATAAGGGGTGGACGACTCGAGGAATATGAATAAAACTCAAAATAACGTTCGAAGTAATCTTAACAATCCTACCCCAAAGAAAAACCCTAAAGGACGACCACTAACATCATGGATGTTATTATAGAACTCCTGAACTAATAGACTCGATGGAGGGACTAACTCAACTAACAAAGGTTCTCAGCCCTGAGTTATGAAAATAGTGATGAGGTCAAGGGATAGGTCAGACATGATGACCTCTTGCTCCATTAAATTGGGACGTAGAGAAAACTGCGACCTAAAAGTGTCTTGGGCGACAGCAAAGATAAACCTAGTCCGACTACTAGGAGTGGAAGTCGATGTGCGTGCTTTCTTTGGCGGCATTTGAAATGAATTGAACCAAAGCATTAGAACGTTGATGAAAGAGATACTAACTCATGATATGCATGAATGCACGTAAATCGAGATATATAAGGTAACATGCAACGTACCCTAGCATGAATGCACAACGACATGCAGTGATACCTAGACGTGGGTGACGTGAAGACATGATGCTTGTCGTGATGTCAAGATGCAGGGATGTGATGTCATGACATAGTGACGTGACGTCACCATTCGGTGCCAACATCAATTGCAATGCACAAAACATAATGCACACTCCGAACCACTAACCCGACACTCCAACGGACCAAGCCAAATCCCAAAACAATCAGCCTCAATTCAATTGCAAAGACCAAAGACGACATGAAATCAAAACCAAATCCAAAATCTCCCAAACCACGACCACAACCTCAACCACCTAAATCACAAACCACTCACTAAATCCAATGCAATTCACATCAACTAATCATGCAACATGAGTGACTTAGTGAAAAATCACACAATAAACCATCAAAACCATGCCAAAATTGCATCAAAAATCCGTTAATTATGCGGAATTAAAATTATTAATCCCTAATAATACCTAGATGTGGCG
Source organism: Fraxinus quadrangulata (assembly GCA_903798255.1). Taxonomy (NCBI): domain Eukaryota; kingdom Viridiplantae; phylum Streptophyta; class Magnoliopsida; order Lamiales; family Oleaceae; genus Fraxinus; species Fraxinus quadrangulata. Next base: position 86,783 of record CAIGRB010154444.1, on the reverse strand, counting down.
AATATGTGATTATGCGGAATTAATAATTATATAATAATTAACTAGCAACAAGTCACTATTAATATGTTCTCTAGATGATTAAACATGCAATTTAATTTAACCTATATTTAAATTCGCAGTTAACATAATCAATAAAGAAAGTAGTAAAAACACACTGTATGATCACGGAGAAACCCGGAATAGACGACGACACGTACTATCTGATCTTCGAACTAAAGTTCTTATAGCTCTCCTGGAAATTGTGCTCCCCTACCAATCCTTAGCTGCAATTTTCAAAACTCTCCTGAAATCTGCTACCCTGCGGCACTCCTAGTCTTATGGAATCGTCTATCTCCTGTGGATCACGAAAAACACCTAGTTATTTACCGACTGGAACTCCAGTCAACTTCCCTAGGTCTTCAACAACTCTGATAGATGCGGAGGAAAGAACGATTTGGTATTTAGATTATGAAAGTAATGTTTTTCTCACCAAAATAATCTCATATGACGAAGGTTAAAAGAAAGAATATGTAGGAATTCTCTTTGATGAAGATCTCTCAATGATCAACCTTCTCAAATCACGTTCGGATGTGTTTTGGTATTTATAGGTAGGTTAGGAAAGTAATGGCTAGAGAAAAAAGTCTTTAAATCGCGAAATAAAAAATTTTCAGATAACACTGTCGCTCAAGCGATGGCTCAGGGACAGTCGAGCGACACTCGAGCGAAGACAGGACGACAGTTGAGCAACGGAGGTTCTGTTTTTTGCGCTCGAGTCAATCTATGGCGACAATCTAGCAAAAAATTGTGCCGTATTTTCCTTCTTTGGCCATACACAAACCTTAGACATAAAAACATATTTTCATATAATTGCACATTACTCCTTGACTCTTTACAATATTTAGAATTAAGTCTTTTTTATTTACAGAATTTCCAATCAAATAATTAAAAACCTAATAGTTGGAATATCGACAAATTATCGTGATTTGGCGCTGCCCTAGTCTTGGCTTACAACAACCTCAATTCAAGCATATTGATGCATGACATGGGCAGCCTTTCTAAGCTCCGTCCTCTTTAATGCCGAACGCTCAGCTGGCGTCCACCTCGTTATTTAAGGGTGATGTATGTGATCGATACAATATCTGAGATTATTCTTAATATATATATTGATGAACAGGAATTTGTATTGTATAATCCACGATCAAATATATTTTTTATTGAAAAAGAATCCGTTAGTATTGTGATACTAATTAATTAAGTCACATTCAGCTAAATTTTCATGATACCAAAAGAATTATTTTTCTACCTCTACTGAAATTTTTGGAAATACTTTAATGTATTAAAAGAATTATTTTAATATAAGGAGTTTTGGATGTTGATTTAGGACAAAAATTAAGTGGACGCCGAAAATATTTCACTTATCAACTAATTTATGTGGAGAATGAACAGTATTTTAGCTTTCATTTGTTTTTCTCCACATAAATACTACGTGAAATTGTTTCATTTAGTTTAGGGAATTAAAGAACATACAATATTCCTCAATAAATGCATATATAAACAAATGCAAACGACATTTAACCTAAATATTCACGGTTTTAGAAGAAAACAATGATCCGTTTTTAAAATAGATACCAAAGAGAATTATAAAAATATTTAATTTAATTTACATTTTAAACAACTCGACTATTACAGTCTAACTTCATTCAGTCCTCCATCCCCTAATTCCTCAAGTCTAACCTCTTAATGGAGAAATGGAGTATAAGAGAACAAAAGCAGCCGAAGATTAAGGCTAGTTGATTTGAGACCAAGACAAGAAATATGTTACTCATCTTGTACATGACATGGAAGATCGTCAAAACCTTAAGACGAGGACGAATGAGAGGGTAAGAATAAAAAGAGAATAATTAGAATAGACGTAATGAGACTCAAAATTTCATTAGGATAGACAGTTTATAAAAGTGCAAACATTATGAACAAGTGTTGAAGGATTTTTTTCGTTAATGATGACCTCCGCAGAGTTTTGACCCCTCATTACGATGATGCGTCACTAACACTACAAGTTGTCTTTAACCACGTGAGAGTTGTGTCTATTCGTCATTGTAAATTTTTCATTATAAAAAAGAAAAAATTACAAGATTTTTTGGGTTCCACAGAGACGAATATTTATAGTAATTCACCCTCAATGTTTAATTTGAAGAAAAACGGCCTCCTCGGTCTCCTTTATAGTGTAAGAAACTAGGATCACCTAATATAGGAAAATAAATATCCAATATATCCCTAAAATAAAAGAAAAATCATCTCGACCGACCAAGAGAATATGTGAACAGTATAATTACAGCCCATTACCATTTGGTCAGTGAAAACAGACTGCTTCCACATAAACATTGTATTCATCAATCCTAATGCATCATTTTCTTCCTATGGATATCCGAAGTTCATTGTTTTTATGGTAAAATTCGAACTTGGAAATTTCATCTCCTACCTAAACCAGGAATCAATTTCAATCTCAGCTCGTCAATGACGAGTCCCTCGATCCCACGTTCAAAATCAGCACCCGACATCAACAGTCCTCCCTCTCCCTCCAACTCTTATATACCTTCTTCAACCAAGTCCATGCGCTCTTCTCGTTCAGCCGGCTCACCAATCACTGCCTGGCAAAAGAAATTCGGTGACTACATTGGAATAAAGAAGAATTCAAACCTAACTGCGCAGAAACTCGAAGAGTTCAATAAAAGTCTAGAGGCAAGATATTCTACCAGCAGTCCTTATTACAAGGGACTAACAGACTTTTCCCTGGTAATCAATAGAGAAAAATACTCAGGGTCAAGTCCTGGAAGAGAGAGTAATGCAACAAGTTTCATCAGTACTGGTTCCAAATCCAGTTTGGCCGTCAAGGTACAAGAATGGGGTTCGTCTTGCTTTACCTCCAGAAAGTCCGATAAAACATCATCATCATCATCTGGTTCTTTTTCGACCAAGAGTTCCCACGACATTCGTGCAGCAAAAATCAGAGAAACAGGCACAACGATTACAAAAATTAGAACCAAAACAGCAAAAGATGAATCAGACTCTGATAGGAAAAGAGTTACCTTTCATTCCATCAACAGCAAAGATGATAAAATCACTTCATCAAATAAGGAGAAGTCATTGAGGGAGAGAGATTCAGAAAAATCACCTATGCCGACTCTATCAAATACAGTATCATTACCATATTCGCCACCACAACAAATTCCTCCACGAGCACTGTCCTTGCCAGATCCAATACCATTACCACATGTACTCTTACCTGCACATACACCAATTTTACTCCCACCTTCAGCAGTAGCTCAGGCTACTGAAGCTGAAATGGATTTCGTAAATAAAAAGGATACAAATACGATAGAAAATGAGGGAAAATATGTATGGGCAGACAAACATCGGCCTTCTAACCTGCAAGACTTTCTATGCAATCGGGAAAAAGCACTCTGGCTGCAGACGATCATGAGAAATTGGCAATGTAAAGCAGAAGAATATGGTCACTTCATATTTGAAGGACACCCAGGGGTAGGAAAGAGAACCATGATCCAGGCTGTGTTTAAAGAAGCCTTTGGAGCCGACAAAGTACAGGTACAATCGATCTATTAAATATATATCTTCAGCAGCGGATGAAATTAGCACTCTTGAGTCTTGATTACCTCAAGTCTTAAATTACAAAGACTATATGCACATATATATTGGTATATCATAACAAGTTAAATATTTCTAATCAAAGATTGATGTCCTGGAAATCCCTTTCAGGCATAGATATATTTCATAATTGAATATTTTGATAGCTTTTATTTATCATCTACAGGCAAGAGAAGAATGTAAGGAATTCAACTTGAAGGTAAACCCTTTACATTTTCTTGGTTCAATGCGTGGATCTTGCCAAATTACTGCAAGTACATCCATCACTCTTAAAACTAATATATTGATTGTAAAATAGTGTTTGCTCACTGTTGACCAAGGGAAAATATCATACTTGTAAAGTATATCAAGAAAGAATGAAAATATTATGTATAATACATAGGGTATAGGTTTTCAAGGGGACCAACCTACTGCATGATTACTTCATATCACTGATCTAGAATGCAATACAATGGAGAATATAAATAGTTTTAACATATAACAAAACTTTTAATTTCCATATTTTTTATGCAAAATCAGAAAATTGATCTAAGTTCCACATTAAAGAGAAGAAAAGAACACATAAAATTCATATCAGCACTAATCAATTTCTCTAAATGTGTAGAAATATTGACCAGAGTTTGACCCTAAATAATAATACATAAATGCAGGGAGAAGAAGTAGGCAGCATCTTAGTAAATTTGATGGTATCAACACGACACATTGAAGTCAATCTCTCTGAATTGAAAGGTTATGAAAAACATATCATTGTCGAACTAATCAAGGAGAAAAGTAGTGAGTCTGATAAAGCTTTTCAGTCCAATCAAGAGAACTGTAAAGGTATCCCTTTTGTGAGCAACTACTTATTTACCTCAAATTACAGACAAATTTAATTGACCTAAATGTCATATTTATTTATTGATCCATGCAGCAATCATTCTATATGAGGCAGACAAGCTATCTACAGATACCCTGACATATATCAAGTGGGTATTAGAGAGGTTTAAAGGGTGTAATAAGGTATTCTTTTGCTGCAGTGACATCTCAAAACTACTGCCTGTAAAGTCACTTTGCACCGTTGTTCAACTTCTCGAACCTTCTAATGAAGAGGTAAACATCTCATATTTTGTTTAGAATCTCTAGTTCAGCACCTCACTGATACCCTTGACTTGGTTGAAATTAAGTCACTCTCTCTCTCTCTCTCTCTCTCTCTGTGTTTGTCTCTGCATTTCTTCTGTCATTTACAGATTATTGAAGTTTTGGAATTTATAGCAAAACAAGAAGGCATACAGCTACCCCATCAGTTGGCCGTTAAGATTGCTAACAGCTCCAAGAATAACCTAAGACAAGCCATACGCTCATTTGAAGCTACCTGGAACTTCAAGTAGTATATAGATTTTTCAACAACCAGTCCAGTAGATTTAATATTTCCCCAAAACTTTTCTTATTCCTACTCATTTGTACAATGATGTGGTCACAGTCCATCCTTGGAGGAAGATCAATATATCAAGACCGGATGGGAAGATAAAATTGCAAAACTGGCAAAAAACATAATAGAAGAGCAAAGTCCTAAGCAGTAAGTTTCAATTCCTAAGCACTGTAAATATAAATGTCAAAAAATATTTTTTAGACTTCAAAATTTCAGTGCTCCTCTTTGTATATATATTAACTGCTGAGTCAGATTTGGCTTCACTCAGATCTAATATTAAGGGCCTATTTGCTTCCACAGGCTTTATAATATCCGTGGAGAACTTCAAAATCTAATAGAGCACAAAGTAGATCCCAAGTTCATATTCAAAGTAAGAAAATCTTAGTCCTTATGCCTCCTCTCAAATATTAAATTTCTACTAACTCTGTCCATGCAGACCCTAGCAGAAGAACTGAAAAAGAATCTCGACTACCACTTACAGCCAAAATTTGACAATTTATATGATGAGTACCAGGTATAAACTCCAATTAATCAATTATTTCTTTTGACTTTTCCATAATGTACTTGTTAGCAATCAAAACAAGTAAACAACATAGCATGAATGGCTTTACGAACTTTCTTTACCCAGAGACATCATGGGAGTAAGCAACTTATGGCCTCCGCACAGAATCAACGAGAGGAACTCGCTGAAAGACAACATGATCCAAGAAAGGATGTCCATCAATTCATGAGGATTGAAGGTAAGAGAAACATTAATAATGCAGTCTATAATATGAAAACAATACTACTTTCATAAATCAACTAAGGTTCAACCAAAAGAAAACATGCACATGCAAAGACAGGAATTTCTCGTGGGTTCTCTTTATTATCCAGTTTACATAACTGAATCTAAACATCAAAATATCCTGACCTCTGTCATTATTATTTCTATCTAGATCTTTAGGACACTGCTGCTTCGCCACCTCTTAAGCTAGAAGGCAGCATCTTGGCTTAGTAAATACAACTTGTTTACTTCACAATAGGGAACAAAAGATTTGCAGAAAATCAATTCATGACAGACAAGCAAAGTAGAAGTTCCCAGAAAACATATACAAAACTCAAAGAAATTTGACAACCATTCTGCTTAGGTGGAACAAAACCTACCGGGACAAGGTTATTTGTCCAAAATCAATGTTCAAATGGTGAAATTTGAAGAATTTTCTGTGGATTCCAGGATACTGCACTATGGTTTTATGTTTAAGCAAAAGAAGGTCGTGACAAAAGAATTAGTACTGATGTAGACGTGTGTTGCTAATATTTGAAGACTGAGAGATCATATAGATGAAAGAGGAACTTTTGAAAGAGAGTGAGAATTCAAGAACCACCTAACAGCACTAAAATATGACGCTTACCTAGCCAACGCTTAGATCCGGCTCTGCCCAAACTTTTCTGATCAAACTAGAAGTTACCAAGGAACAACTGGTACATTCCAAAATCACCGTTACTTCAGGCACTTGAACCTGCTTGGATCACATCTAGACAAATCGAAGCACTACTTCTAGAATCTAGAGGTAGGCAAGATGGTACTGTATAAACAGGGGCGGACGCATACTTTTTATATTGGGGGGGCACAATCAAACTTTCAAAAAGTAAAGAAAAAGTTAAAAGTAAGAGACATTTTATTACAATTGTTCTCTACGTGTTCTCATATTTTGATAACGTTCCATAATTACATCATTTTCAATCTTGTCAAATACATCTTTTTTAATAAATGCAATCAAACTATCATTCAACCATTGATCTCCAATACGATTGCGTAGACGATTTTTGACAAAAGTCATCGCAGAAAATGATCTCTCGACTGTAGCAGTAGCCACGGGAAGAACTAAGGTTAATGTCACAAGCTTGTAGACTAATGGATACACTTCATGTTTATTCTTCGCAACCAACTTCCGTGCAAGATCACTAATGCCTTGTAATCCTTCAAAATCTTTAGATGTGCGCATGTCAAGAACATATGTATCTAATTGATCATCAAGTTCTGAGATATCTGTTGCGTCAAAATCTGTCGGATAATACTGACATAGTCGAATCACTTTATTCTTGTCAAAAGCATCAAATGAGTTATTTGGAGACAAACACGCAACACAAAGGAGCAAGTCACTATTTACCTCAGAAAAACGATCATTCAGCTCCTGAAGTTGCATATCAATGATAGCATAAAACATTTCCACACGATAATGATGCAAATTTGTCACTGTCTCACGCCGTGAACGACCTAGAGTTATGAACATATCATCCATATTGGGAACATCGATCTCGTTATCTTCACAAAACAAGCAAACAATTTTAAAAAAAGAGTCACATCCATCATCCCTCATCGTTTGGAGCCGTACTTTACATAATTGCACCAATCTCATGGCATTGACAATATCTTGATCTTTTCGTTGTAATGCTTTCGACAATTCATTTGAAATCCCCAAAATCTTTTTCATGAGATGTAGATTAAATGCAAATTCAAATTTTAACATCAACCCAAGTGAAATACAAGCATCACCTCTTGTTCCGGTACTTGTAGTGTCAGTCGCAATCATCTCAACAACGTCGACTATGCTTGAAAACATGACAATCAAGTTAATTAAACAACCATAGTGAGAGCCCCAACGTGTATCCCCAGGACGTTGAAGAGTAGTTTCTTGATTGAGACCTCGTCCACTTGATAATTCACCAACACTAAGTGATTCAAATACTTTCAACCTTTGCTTCTCTCGAATAAGATCACTCCGTTTAGCCGATCCACCAACAACATTCACCAATTTGTGCACTGAAGTGAAAAAAGTTCAATCTTCGGATGTTCATGTGCCACAGCTACAAGAGCTAATTGAAGTTGATGAGCAAAGCAATGAATATAGTATGCACTTGGGTTTTCTTTCAAAATAAGTGATTTGAGGCCATTATACTCACCTCGCATGTTACTAGCTCCATCATATCCCTGACCTCGCAAATTAGATATACTTAAGCTATGCGTTGAGAAGAATTGATCAATTGCACCCTTAAGTGAGATAGCTGTGGTACTCGAAACATGCTGTACACCAACAAAATGTTCAAATACATGCCCATTCTTCACATAACGAATGACAATCGACATTTGCTCCTTAACTGAAATGTCTCGAGATTCATCAACTAAAATTGCAAAGAAACTATCACGAACATCCTTCATAATCACATTTAGACATTCAGAAGCAATAGCACTCACAATATCTTTTTGCACTCGTGGTGATGTTAACTTGAAATTCTCAGGAGCATTCGTCATAGCAACGGCCTTAATCTCAGCATTATGATCACACAACCAATGCAGTAGTTCAAGAAAGTTTCCTTGATTGTTTGAATCTTCAGATTCATCATGTCCACGAAATGCCATACCTTGTCGTAAAAGAAATCGAACACAATCAATTGATGCACTCAATCGAATTCTATAATCTGTTCGAGCTTGATGTGATTGCTTAACGAGACAGGATCGAATACTTTGCTCTTGATTCTTGAACGATTCATATTTGACTCGAGCCTGATTGTGTGCACTACTTGAAGCCCCAATATGTTTTCTAAGAACTTCTTTCTTTTTCCAATTTGAGAATCCATCGTTAATAAAGGAACCATTACTCGAACTGAAAAGATAGCAATAAAAACAAAAAACTGCATCTTTCGCTACACTATATTCCAACCAGGTAGGATGCTCATCATACCACAAAACACAAAATCGCCTATCTTTGTTACCCATTCTTGTGGGTGGAAACACACGATTGCGAGGCTGACAAGGACCTCTTTGTACATATGCTCTTCGAATCACGTCTTGATCTTTAACATCATAATTCTGTATTGGAACTCTCAATCCAGGATCGGCGATAAGATTTGCAACATCAACATCCCCAACTCCTCCAACATCCCCAACATCAACATGAACATCAACACCAACATCAACATCATTTATATCACTTTTGTCTCGAACATTCCTTTCGTCGATATTTTCCTCATCACAAGAAAGCATAGACTTACGTTTAAAGTATTTGTCCATAACTGATACAAAAAACAAAAAAAAAAAAAAAATTAATCACATTAGGAGTTCCTAAATCAAATTTGGCAATTGTCTCAATAAATGAAGTCTCATCAAAATCCCTAATTTCCTAAAAACCCTTCATTACAAAACCATAGACATCAATTTCCAAAAAATCCTAAATCTCTAAATCACTGTCAATTTCCCAAAAAAACTAAAGCCCTAAATCATAAAATCTAGGAATGAAACTCAATAATAAACACAATAAATCTACCTCAAAAACACAATTCATTTACCTCAATAAGAAACATATTCAATTACACAAATAAATTATACACAACAAATACACAATAACACAAATACATTATACACAAATACACAATAACACAAATACATTATACACAAATACACAATAACACAAAAACAATAACACAGTTACACAAATACACAATAACACAAACACAATAACACATAATACACATTACCGCCAGTACACCGACTGGTCCGACTCCGACAGGCGATAGGGCCGAGACTGAGAGGTGAGAGATGAGAGACTGAGATGAGTCACTGGCGGAACTTACCTCCAGGAGAGTCGGTCGGAGACTGCTATGCTTGCCGGGAGACCGTGAGAGCTCAGAGATGATAGAGGCTGTGACTGTGATTGCTCAGGTCGGAGCCGCGGAGCTTGGAGCGAAGGTGAAGCCGTGAGATTGCTGACTTGCTGTGGGACTGGAGTCTGGAGTAGTCTACAGAGGACAATCGAAGAGAGCGACTGCACTGGCGGAGCTGGGCAGGCGGCGCCATGGCCGACGGACGGGAGTCGACGAGTCGGGAGAGCGAAAGAAATGAATAGTAGGGAATAGGGATAAATAGCAGAATAGGGAAATGAATAATTTCATTTTTAAAAAAAAAATCAAAAAATTCAAATCTGGGGGGGGCATGTGCCCCCCCAGGCCACCCCCCAGGTCCGCCAGTGTATATAAATGTCCATTTAGTTTAGATACTATTGTGATAAGTCTACGAATTTTTTCAAATGTTTGCATCTGTAGAATCAAGAGTGAGAATTTGCATTAGTTTTTCCAGGTAAATTTTTATTATTTACTATTTGTCATTCCAAAACAAAAAGAGGGTGTTTGAGCATTTCATATCTCGACATTTTAAGGAATCAAGTTACTTGGCACATTCTATTGGTGGTTTAGTTTTCAGCAAGAAGGACATATTCCTTTTTATTCAATTCAGAAAAGGAGGCCTTCATTCTATTTATTCAAGAATACCAATTACCATAACTGAAATGCGCAAATGAAAAAATAATTCAGCATTACATTCATCTAGCTAGTCAAAAAAAATGCACTCATACATGCTCTTATGAAATGCAAGTCATATTTACTTAACAAATATGCCTCTAACTATGATATGGGATTCACTCTCTTTATTTCTTCTGCAGAGTTTATAGCAAAATTCATGAGTTGGTACAAAGGCTTAATTTTAAAGAACAAGGAGATTGAAGCTACTTGATGAACTTGTTTGCCACTTCTTCACAGAGATATTCAGATATTTCAGAACAATGCTTTGTTGTACAAGTTTCGAGCCATAAATTTAATCATGCAGTTAGAAAATAAAGTAGAAAAAAAAAAAAGCAATACACAAGAAGTTTTATATCTTATAAAGCTAACAGTGTGTAAGCTTCTTCAGGATGCTGTCCTGTACAATCAACAAAATATACTTCCTCCAAACTCTTGGCTGTCTTATATAAATATGCTTCTTCTCCTTTTCTGTCGTTACTTAAAGAACTAAATTTTCTATGTTCTTATGCATAGGATATGAATGTTCTATAACAAATACATAATCAGGTACTTTTTATGAAAATCACAAAGTTACAGAAGTCATTAAGGGAGCAATTTCTCACTAATCGCACCTTTCATGGAAGTTCTTAGTAACCCACACTCCGTCCCTCCGAGAGCTTGAAGTGTAAGATTTTGCAAGCGGAAGTGTATTTCAAAATAATTCATGACAATGGAGTCCTACTGGCATACAAATAATAAAATAAAGAAATAAGATGCTTTAAGCAAATAAACATTCTTACTGTATATGTAGATTGAGGTTATTTCCTTTCGCTTTTGTCTATTATGTTGACCCTGCCTTACTATCGTGGATCTGTTGGATATGTTTCCCTTGCGGCCACAGCCTAACGGTACTCCATTATCCTTGATCCGTATAGATCCGTACATGGTTATTCATAAGAAGATAGAAGTATGAAAACATGAAATTTTATTGAAAAATGTTTAAGAGCAAAAACTCTCTTAAACTTTATTTAATTACAAGTACTTAGATCCAGTATGGATCCACTGTCTTTGAGGGTTTTAGCCTCAAAAGAGAAACATTACAAGATTTTGGAAAATAAAGAAAATTTTTCTAAGAAAATTTCTCCTCTCTACTCTGCAAGTCTGCATCCTTTTATAGATGGAATTTTTAATCCCTTCAAATTTCTGTCGTCCATTTGTCATTGATCCACAGTTTTCTTTTGTAAAAGCAAAAGTAGTGATAAAGGGATTTGACAACTTTGTCTTTTTTCTTTATAAAAGTAGATGCTCTTCTTTTGTCACATCTTCTTCTGTAAAAGCAAATGCTTTTACTCTGATTGATTTGTACAGCTGGCCGTAGTACTTCCACTAGACTCTGACTCTTCTTTGACTTCACACCATTGACAATAATGGTCTCTTCCAATACTTTGTCTTAAAGATTTACACAATTCTCCTTTGTAATCTGAAGGAGTATTTGGTAAATTATAAAAATTCTTTTCAAAACTGCAGAGAGCTTTGATTCCTTTCATATCAATGGTAGATCCTGTCTTGCTAGTCATCAAAACAAAATTTGATGAATGATTTAGTTTGATTTTGGATTCACTGTTAAAAGTTCTTAATCCAGTTAACAATCTTTGGTATGACAAATTTCTCCATTCATTGAGAATTTGTTCATTTACACACTTCGTTTTTGCCGTAGTAGGTTTATTTAAAGTGATCTGGTTCATCGTCTTGATTTGAATATGATGATATCCTTTGATCAGAAGTCCTTCATTATTCCAAAATAGAATAGTGCTGTTGATCTTCAGAACCATAAGAAGATCTGGGTCTTTAATAACAATCTTTTTAAAATCTTTAAGAGATTTTAAAAGTTTCTCATCAAGTAATTTGATTTCTTCCATTGTATCACTTAAGATTATCATTTTGATAAGTCCGCAGTGAAATGTTGTATGATCAATGGTAGGTTCGGATCCTTTGCAGAAAACAAACTGTCCAAATCTTTTTTCAAAAGTCCCGAAGTATGTTTGACTTGGGTCTGAGTCTCCAACTGTTCTTGCTTCTTCTTCACATTGAAGAAAATCCTGTAAACAAATACCATGCAATGTTGGTTTTTCCTGTTCTTTGAAAATTTTTCCAATAGATCTAAATCTACTTAGAAGATTTTCTGTTTCTGGATTGGTTTGAATCACATCTTTAAAAGATATCATTGTTAATCTTTGATTTGGGTATGGGGGCACAAAGAGTGGCATCCTTGGTCTGGCTCTTGGATTATATTCTTGACTATATCTTTGTCTGAGCTGGATATTGTCAGTAAGGTGGTTGTATGAAGAAGGTGTTTCACCTTTAGCTTCATGAAATTGGTTGAAGGCTTGTTGGGTTTCAAGCAAAGTTTTGAAACTTTTATATTTATATGGTTTGTTTTTAACAAGTAGTTCTACTTGTTTCCACTGTGAATAAAATCTCATATCTGGACCTTCAAAGATAACATAGAATTTTGTTCCTGCAGGTAAATTGTTAATTCCAACAAGAGGTGGACAAATAATTGGAATTTCTTTATCATCTTGGGTTTTAATACCCTTGATATCTTCTGAGCGTTGAATGCTCTCTTGCTCTTGAGAACATTTTTCGTACCATGTTTGCGGGCTTGGATTATCCTTTTGTTCTTTCGAACACTGAGTTTTCAAATTCTCTTCTGTATTATTTTCAATAGTCTTGCTATTGTCATCATTTTCTTTTGGGATTTGAATTCCCTTTTGCTCTTTAGAGCACTGAACTTGAAAATACTCTTTTGTACTACTTCCATTACTTTCAGTATTGAGTGTCTTTCTCAAGACTGTATTTTTCTCTCCAGTAGTTCTACTACTTTCGATTCCTTTTGACTTTGGGTTTGTTAAAGTTTCACCTTCCCCCTTTTTGTTAAAAGTTGATGCTAATTTTTGTTGGTGAAGTCTAGCCAACTTCTTTATCAAGATTTGTACCTTTTGTAGTATAGATGAAATCTCCATTTCTTCGATTTCAATCTGTAGTTCAAGATCTTCAATTTGATCTTCAAGCGTACTCATTTTTACCTGAAAAAGCAAATTCTCGTATAATAGTATCTGCTAAAGGATTATCTTTACCCTTTATGATTTGTATTTCAAAATCATAATGGCTAAACCACATTTGCCATCGCACAAGTCTTCCTTGTTTGTAGTCTGGATGTACTTGATGTTTTAAAAATGAACTACAAGTTCTAGAATCAGTTCTAACAAGAAATTTGTCAGAAATTATGTAAAGTCTAAATTTTTTAATAGCCTTTTTCATACCTAAAATTTCTTTTTCATTTATATGATAGTTCTTTTCTGCTCCCTGAAAGGTTCCTGAAGCATAAGAACATAATTTTTCTTCTTGATCACCTTGATCTAAGGCCTTTAAAGCTGCTCCCCGAAATTCATAAGATGCATCAGTTTCAATTATCATCTTTTCTCCCAATTTTGGATGATATAAAGATGGTAATGTTTTAATTTTTGATTTTATTTTCTGAATATAAAGACAATCTTCCTTAGTGCAATTCCATTTGAAATCTTTCTTTAATTTCTTTTGGAGTGGTGCTCTCATTTTTGTTAATTCTTTTATAAAAGATTCAGCATAAGTGAGACATCCAAGAAATCTCATCAATTATTTTTTATCTTGAATTTCATTTGGAAATGCTTGTATATGTATCAAAATATGAGGTTTTGAGGTTCTATATCCATAAGATATATCAAACTCTAAAAATGCAATTTTTTCTTTAAATAATTGTGCTTTCTTTTCAGATGACACAATTCCTTCTTCATTTAATTTTCTCAAAATAGATATCACATGCTTTTCATGATCTTATTCAGATTCTGAGAAAATAAAAATGTCATCAATGTAAACACAACAATATTTATTAAAGTCTCTTAAGATATTATCCATATGTCTTTGGAAAATACATGGTGCTTGCTTTAATCCAAATGGAACAACTTTTCATTGGTAATGTCCTTGTGGACAACTAAAAGTTGTAAGGTGTTTACAATTTTGGTCAAGTAATACTTGCCAAAATTCTGATTTACAATCAAAGAATGAAAAGATTTTCTTTCCTTTTATCAATTGTAATAAACTGCGCATATTTGGAATCAAATATCCATCATTTTTAGTTATTTTATTGATTTGCGAATAGTCTACAACCATTCTGGCTTTTCCTCGTTTTTTTTCTGCTTCATTTCTTACCATAAATGCTGGTGAAGAAAATTGTGATTTACTTGGTTCAATAATTTTTAAATCAAGTAATTCTTTTATTTAAATTGAGAATTCTTCTCTATCTTTAAGGCTATAAGCCATTGCTTTAACTCTAATTATAGTAGTTTTGAATTCTTCAAGTAATTCAATATTTGCTATCATTTTTTCTTTGTTCTTAAGAGGATCCAAAGGATTTTCTGAGCAACAATTTTTTAACAAATCTAAGATTATTTTCCTTTGAGAGCTAATCTTAAATTTTTGTTGTTCTTCAATATTTATGAGAATAGTTCTTTTTGTTACAATATTCTCCCCTCTGAAATTTTTTATTTTTTCTCTATTATTATTTATTTTTACATTTTGTAAAAAAGTTTCTTGCAATATATTCATTGCAAAAGCTTTTCATTGTTTTGAAATCCATAATTTATTACCATTAATGGTAAAACTTATAGATTCAATTTCTTGTATGAATGGATGATAAAGTTGACAAAAATTATTTCTAATCATAAAATCTATACCAGTTTCGAGTTGGTATATAGTAGGTATTTTGAAATAAAAAATTTTCCATTGAGATTTATGATAACCACTTATCTCAATATTTAAACCTTTTACAACTTTAGAAGTTTTAATTTTAAATTTATCAGCAATCTTTAAGTTTAAAATTTTTCAGATTGTACCCAAAAATATTTTGGGATAATCCATTTACTTGTTGTACATACTGATGCTCCAGTATCTACAAAGCATGAATTATATATTTTCTATATCCTTCAAAATTTAATTTTAGAGGAATATAGATTGAATTTGGATTTGTAATATTTCTATTACTCATCCATTCTTCTGAAAAATCAGTTTCTGAATCAGTTGTTAAGTAATACAAAGATTCTGTATCACTTAGGTCTTCAACTGGATAGAAACCTTGTTCATGGAAAAGATCAAGAAGTTTGATTCTTTCCTCATTCTTGAATCTTGCTGGACATTCATTTGCATAATGTCCTGATTCATTGCAAAACCAACATCTGCAATTTTTCTTCTTTTGAGGACAATATTTTTTATTCTTTTCTTTTATATTTTTCTTTTTATGAACGTATTTTTTCTTATTAAAAAACTTTTGCTTGTAGGGTTTCTTATATCTTTTAAAAATATATTTTTTATTCCTTTTATAAGTTTTTCTTCTTTTTTCTTTCATAGGTGGTAAACACCCATATTGTCCTGGTATTTTGTCAAGATATTTTTCACAACATAATTTAGGATTACTTATCAAAACTTTCCTACTGTCTCTAACTAAAATGCTTTCTTTACATTTATTTGCAATAAGATTTCTGGTTAAAGTAATAACTAGACCTATAGAATTTCAACTTTAACATTGAGTTTTGGATCAATGTGATTTCGTTGATTATCTATGGCATTATTTAATAATTCCATAACCTCATGATTGAAAGGTTCTGGAAGTTTTCTTATGAATTTTTCAGTTACTTCATTCCATTTATCGTTAGGACTTATGTAACAATATTTAGAAAATTCACATGCATAATTTTCTAAAGATAGACTTCTTGTCGAAAGAAGAGGTCTTTGTTCTTTAATTAACTTTCTTTGTTCGTTAAGATCAATATCTAAAGATTTTCTTGAAGGTTGAGTTAATGGTTGTATTAACCATTCAAACTCAGTTTCTTTATGTTCAAGATAGTTTGAGAATAAATGATCTATCTTTATTCCTTTAGATTCTTTAACAATTGTCTTATTGTGTTGGTTATGTATAGCATAACTAACCAAGTATGAAATTGAAAAATGTACATTATTGTCTTTGACTAAATCTGTTCTTTTATATTTATGTATAAAAGAAAGTATTCCATCAAAGTTTTGATCATATAAACTTACTGAAAGTCTAGGATAAACTGTAAAGATCAGTTTTCCACATGTTAGGTTCCCTTCAAGGGCACCTAAACATCCTTCAGCAGGATTTTGAATTCTTTCATCAATCAACATCATAGAGATGGGTTGATTTATCTTTTCGGATAAAGTACTACGGAGTTGTATTCTGATTGCTCCAATAGTTACCCAAAAAAGATTCTTGTTATTATCAAGATCAATTTTTTGTTTTGCTTTATTTATGTCTTGTCCTGTAAGTAAATTCCTATCTTTCCATAAGTATGTTGAACATGTATGGCGAATTCTTTTTGAGAAACATCATAGTATACATGTCTACTTTTTCTTGCAAATCTTTCAATAAAACCTGGTTGATCAAAGATCTCCTTAGGTTCTATATCAAGTTTTGTTTTATATATTTTTGCTAACTTCTTATCAGAAATAAGAATTTCTTTAGAAAAATTCCCTTGTGATTCGATCTGCTCACAGATCTCATCATTAGTTTCCTCATCATTTATGTGTCTATCAACTTCCACGATGACAAGTTACATAATGTAAAATGAATATTCTAACATAATATTCATATTTATTTAAAGCATTGATCATACTTAATTTATTTTTTGTAATTAATCTTCTTTGATTTCTGTATATAGAATCTTCATAAAAGTATTTACAAGTTTCATAAATAGCATATTCAGATGTAATAACTAAAATATGCATATTACAAGCATGGCAATCAATTTTATTCATTGCTCTGATACCAATTTTGCAAGCGGAAGTGTATTTCAAAATTATTCATGACAATGGAGTCCTTAACTCTAGGGACAAGTCAATTAGTGACGATGGTTAGGCAAGCATGATCCTCACTTAAAAACTCAGGCATAGACTTGGCTCGTTCTGATGGTTTTGCAATTGAGGACAACCGTGCTAGCTCCATGACCGATGTAACTTATAGTGCAGAGTGCATAAAGATAACAAAATCGAAGATCTGTCAGTTCAATTAGCTTTTCTTCGTTCCTTTGATTGAAAGGCATTCAATGGATTCAACGTTCCAAAAAGGAAGATTATTTCAACATATATTACCATATATAATTCCCCAAAGGAGTCCCAACAGAGAAATGAGTAATACAGTATTGTTTTTATATGCATGGCACATAATAATCATTAAATGAAGGATCCAGACATTATAAACTAATACCAATCATAAGTATCATCAACAACTGCAATTTGACTTTATAAAAAAAGTAAGTATTTGTTATTACGATAAAACATTTTTAAAATTAGTATGGCCTGTCAATGTGAACCATATACTCAGGCCTGAGCTTCCAAATCAATACTGTAGCAGAAGAACGTCACAGTTTTTTTAGGCACCAAAAAGTTTCAAAAAAATTACTTGTAAATGTAATCTAAGATTACTAACATCTGATGCAATATGTTCTATGCACATCCCAGTGTTTAAGCAAGAACCAACTCTTATAGAATGTTTGGCTTTAGAGCATTAGCATAATGACAACCAGAATTCTGATTCAACCATTAACAATAACGGAAACACAAGTTATACGAGCCAATACTTGCTTCCAAGCCTTTAGAGAACATTGCAAATGTTCTGGTTTTCATGTCACTGCAAAGAAAAGAATTTACTCTTAACTCTCTAGGCAACATTGCTCAGAAACCTCATGGCTAATCTAATTAGTAAGCAAAACTTGAATTCAATAGGAGTATAGGACAAGAAAAAGGCAGTTTATACTACAGCTTTGAACCATTTTAGTTACTGAAAGCAACTTATTCAAACACCATTCATCTGATTACTGTCGTTTATCTATCCAGAGACCAGAGGAGCACGGTATCTTGTTAAGAAAAAGACAATGAGGATTAATCTGTCTGGACAAAAATAATTACTAATGAAAAGCTATCGAAGTAATTTTAAAATTTTATATTAATCAGTAAAAATTAATTATAAGATTTTAATTTATGGTCTTCAGTCAAAATTTATTTTAATCTTTTCATTCATGATCCAGTTCAGAGACCTCCACAATATTCAAAAGGTATAGCTAGCACAAAATAACAGAGTAAACATATAATTTATGCATGAATTTCATTATCATACCAATTTGATAAATGCTGTTTCTAACTCAAAAGTTCGCAAATCTGAAATAATATGAAGATAAGACCAAAAAACAGTTCTCACAACTAAATACTGTAGCACCAGTGAAAAAACCAACCAAGAGGCGTAAAGATTATAATACAAAGAACCAAGTAGCAGAAGAAAAATATACTTGTATTAGTGGTATCATGAAAATCTATGCTATTTAAATCATAATAAAAGATTTTAAATTAACTAGCATGATAGAGACTCATATCCATTACTTAACAATCAATCCAGAAAAATAAAATAAAATAATCGAAAACAACGGTTTTATTATGTCAAACAAAAATCTCTGACCATCTCCATTTCTCAAACTAAAAATAATAAAAAACAACCATTTTTTCATAAACCAAACATTCAAAAGAAATGAACAAAATTCAAAGCTAATTCTTTTTTGTTACTTATTCTATATGTAAATGTAGCAGCAACAGTGTTAAAAAAACCAGAAGAACACCTTCATAGAACTCAAGAACAAATACAGCCAAATTCAGATGAAATTCAAACTAGTAAAGTGAAATTATGAAGGACCACAAAAAGAAAATTCAGAAATGGACAAATGATTTTACATGGTTCGGCATATCGCCTACATCCATAGGAGGCTAACTTTTGTCTTTATTAAAATACAGAGTATGGAATACAGCAAGTTTCGTTAGTTATTTTCTTTCTCTAGCCAAATGAACTCTCCAAAGAAAATGCAAGAAAGAGGAAGTTGCCAATTGTTTCTCAAAGACAATGCAAACTCTCTCTTTTTCCCTCTCCCTGCTGCTTCTCTGAACTGTACCCATTTTGAATAATCAAATGCAACAAAATCTAGAAACTGCCAACTGCCTTTCAACAGGTAAGGCTACCTAACTTGCCACATTAAATACTCCAACACACTCACTAAATTCGGAGCTACTGTGTCTACAGAAGTACAGCTCTCCATATTGGATCTGAATTTGTCTTCCGCAGCACTCCATAGTGTGACTCAACTACAGCTCACAACTTGTAACAAGTTCAAACGAATCTACTTTGTCTTGGTCGTGCAGCAATTTCTTCACCCATTTAGAGTTGAAAGTGTAAGTTAAGATATACTATCTTCAACGAATCGTGAAGTGTAATAAAAAGTGTGTCATATCACTCCAAAATACTTACATTGTAAGGAAAAATGTGAAGGATGCGGAGCACGCCCTCCATCTATGGTGAATGTCTAGCATAATTAGTGCAATCTATAGTCCCATAGAAGATGCTCTTCTCTCGCGTCCTTTACTTTACTTGCCAGATGTATAACAATGCACATTGTTAAACTGGAGATGCTCTACGAATGTAAATAGCATAACTCCACATCACATTTTTCCTTAAAATGCAAATATTTTGGAAGGATATGACACACTTTTTACTACAATTCTCAATCCGTTGAAAATAGTATATCTTAACTTAACTCTAAATTGGAGAAGAAATCATGCAATGCTGCACGAACAAGACAAAGTAAATTAGTCGTGACATTATGCAACAACTTTTGAGACATATTTATAGTACTTAGGGTATCCGAATATCACCACCATCCTTTGACTCTATCAGTGGCCAACCCCCGAAGCCATAATGATTCTTTAGGCATCTCCTTCAATTCTACAAACTTCGCCTCAGTGGTAGAGAGTGCAAAAACTGGTTCAACGATTCCTATCTCTACGGAGACAGTGCTGAAACATATGTGGTTTACAGAATAAACATGTTGAAGAACATTTTCTATAAAATATTTTTGAATAAGTAAATTAATCAAATAAATTATCTTATCTTACAGAAAGACTGCACGTAATTGTCAATCATCAGTTATTTCCTCTTTATGCACCAAATAAATCCATTCGCCTTTATCTAATAAGAAATAAAGATTAGGATATACATCAAAGACAATACTTGGCAGTGTAGCATAACAAAATAATAACTCAATGGTGGGCAAACACACTTACGGTGCCGGGACTCCTGCTGATGGCTCACCTAAAAATGCCAGAATTCTTGCCCCAGAAATGGGAATGCAGCTTAGCCCCAATTAATACTCAATTTTTTTTTTTTTCAAACTCATTACTAATTACGTGTTTTCCAATAAAATGCCCTATATTCTAACCATGCCTTTTTTTTTTTTAAATCCCTGTTACAAAATATATCACTATCACTTCACTGCAATAGTAGGCATTGTTCGTAAGGCGTCATTGTTGACCTAACGCTGATTTCATATATTTTACCCTCTTTATTTTCTTAAACACTGCGTTGTTGCATTTTTGCAAGGATTTCTTTTTCATCCACATTGTTCAATACTACTCTTTTCTTCCCTCTACTTTAGCTCCACCATGCAAAGACAATATGGCCAAAAATTTGGCTTCAATGAGGTAATTCGAAATATGATCTTATTCATAATTGAGTTTTCCTTGGCTTGAATGTTGATTATGTGGGCGTTTATATAATTTTTGGGATCATGAGTTTCAATTATATGGTTTTTGATGAATAGATTTATTTTCTTGACGTCATTTTATTGCAGACGATACATATGGCTGCCAATGATATATCTTTCTCCATTCATGCTAGTTTGTTCACTGCTTTGATGATCTTGTTCAAAATTGTAATTTATGATGTGGGTAACTAAATTTTTTCACTCTTTCACATTTTTTTCTTTGAAGTAAAAAAATCACTTTGATAAAAAAGATTACTTATTTCAAAAGAACTTGTTTACTTTTTAACTTGAATCTTTGCCAAACATGTTATGCTTCTTGCATAAATCTCTAATCGCAAATAAGCATAACCAGTACATTTAAATTACTACATTTTAAATTTCGACTTCTGAACAGTATGGCTTACTTAAATTTTCATCTGTAAATTTTTAAAATTTGCATATTGAAAACCTTTGTGAATCATTTTTGCAGCGTGGAAATCAGAAGGTTTCAAATTTTGTATTGCAATTGTTTCCTTGGCCTGGTTATCAACTGTCATGTGTTTTCATAGCTCTGCTCGCTACCTGCTTCAAGCAAGATATCGTCTCTTCATTCGTTGTAACAAAGCTATAGCGATTTGTGAATCCGTGAAATTCTCATTAAGATTTATGTACAGAGTACTGAGATGAGCATTTCTTGCCTTATTAACTTTAGTATTCTTAGCTAATGAAAGAAACTACCTAGAGCCTAATAAGAAAAAAGGGTGCAGTATAATGGACCAACTTATTCTATATACATGTGCCTATGAAGTTAATTACTGAAACAGAAGAGTAGTTTGCTTTGCTTCCCCGTCCATAGTTTCCTCTCAGCTTCTTATACACCATCTATGTTTGCAAAACAATTTAAGTTGTTAGTTTTTCTGTCGTTATTCGATTTTTCAAGTAGAATAGCATTTGGGAAATTTTTTATTTATGTAGCAATTGAAATCAGATCTATTTGTAGGATTTTGACACACTTGGAACTAAGAATCAGCTACTTGTAGATCGACCATTCCGTTGAAGCGAATTATATTTAATTTTGAACTTGGCAATCTAAATATAGGACTTTAGGTTACTATAATTATGCCAAATTCCTTACATAATATTGCTGGAGGAGTTCCAGTCATGAAATTGACATGGCATTTTTTAACTCATGGTTAAAAAGAATGATTTAAAACAAAAATGTTCTTACATGACAAGAATTTAGGCGTAAATCCTATTTTCTTCTTAAACATTGATAATCTTGAGTTGTTTTTGCTTATTTTCTTAAAATTATTTTTATTAATTTTTTATAATTAATGAAACAAATGAAACCTTGAATTGAATAAATATGGTTAGATTATTAGTACATTGTAATTAACTTGCTCAAAGGGGACCAGAAATCTCCAAGTTAGACTCTTTCCGTTCTCGCCGTCTTTGTTTTTATTTTCAATTATGTATAAATGTTGGCATAACCTTGTTATCTGTATTGCTAAGTTATATGTTGCTTCAGTTGATTATTATCCTAAGAATTTTTGTTGCACTTTTCCATTTGTCAGGATTGTAGAGTTTTTGAAGCTTAATCCACTTGGATACGTGCCAGTGCTTGTGGATGATGGCTTTGTAGTTGCAACTCTTTTGCCACATTAATGGTGAATTTCTTCATTGATTGTAGCAATATAAAATTGATTAATGGTGAATTTTGTATTATTCAACCTTACTATCAAAAAGTATTGTTGTTGACCGAATACTGCAATGTTGCAGTATCTAGAAGAGAAGTATCCCCAGCATCCATTGTTGCCAAAAGATCTTCAAAAAAGGGCTCTCAATTACAAGGTAAATAATTGCCAGTTAAATATCTTTGTTTGAGAAATGCGTTATTTGGTTGAAAGTATTACACTTGTGCTATCAATAACTATTTTTGTTTTCCCATGAACTCTTTGGATCAAAATATCTTCCCTTCTTTAGGCATTACCCTAGCAAAAGTTAATTAATGTAAGATAAAGTGAAACAACTTATGACTCATCCCCAGTTATCTTAGGAGACAATTTCATCTCTTTAGTATCATGTCTAGAAACTAATGTGCTAATGATTGTTTACTAACTGAAGTAGATTTACTACTAACCTGGAGTGGGAGCTTAAATCTCGATTGAGCAGTTCTACCTCCAGGAAGTAATCATGCTGCCACTCCAGAAGATGTAGTAGCCAAAGCTACCATTTCTTTATATCTTACAACTGCAAGTAAAGAGCGATATAAAAAGGTTTTTCATGTTCCTTCAGGACAATCAATAAAATATACTCTATTGTTTTTCTTGAAGACATCATTTAGAATTATATCATATGCTTTTCTTTGTTCTAAATTTAATTTTTTTTCACTTAACAAATCTTCATCTGAAACTACTATCTGTAATTCGTCAGCAATACTTTTCGCAAGATGATTGTTTTCTTCTAACAAAATATGATGTTGGAAACACAGTTCTACCCGAAAGTTGTAATATTTCATTTAAATCACTTAAGACATTTAATTCGGCTACTTTTGTGTTTATACATTTCTTATATAATCTTCTATCATATATTTCTTAAAATGATTCCATAATTGTTGGGGATCATGTGGATCGCACAATGTTAAAATTGTAGCGAATAGTTCACGTAATAGTAATGGCATTTGATATTGAGAAGCTTCTTGCAAGTAAATTTCACAATCAGTATCACCATTAAGAAAACCATATAAAAATGCAGCTTCACGAAACGTCGAAGCATGAACTCCATTAACATTTTTCAAATCTTCATAAGAAATAGCTCCCTTAACATGGTTTAGCAATTTTCTTAAATAATACATTTCTCCTATAATATTTACAGAAATAATTCGTCCTACTGATAAAAGTTTTATTTTTTCTTTCATACCAGGTTCTACATTGTGAATTCCATACAAAATGTTCTGAAAATTCTCTATGTAACAAAGTTTTCGCTTTAGAATTACTAATGTTCATACGAAAGTATTCTGTCAGCATTATTTTTTGTAGTAATCTTTTTTCACAATTTCTTCTAAATCATCAAATTCTTTGTATGTAATAGATTGATAGTTTTCTAAGTGCAATTACAAAGCAATAACAGATGGACTCATATCATATAAAAAAATCCAAAAATTCTCCATACGGCTTCAGGTAGAGAAACCCATCTAGCTGATTGGTACATTTTAATTTCATTATAAACAAAATTGGGATCATTTTCATTGATAGTAAATTCAATTTTGTCGTGACCTTTATAAATATATTTATATAAATACTTAACAGCTTGAATTGATGAACATATCTCAACATTAATATGGAATCATATTTCGTTAATAAGTATGCGTTGTATGGAACAACTCACCTATTATCTAAAAATGATTTCTAATCTTCACTTTTTTCGTGTTATTAGGTCGTTTATATTAGAGTAACACTTTTCATCAATAATTGTGTTCTCACTGAAATTTTTTGGAAAACCAAATCTACATTTATTTTTATTAATCATACAAATATTTTTTGGATTTAAAACACCACATGAACCATGCATCATATGTTTAACGACAAGAGAATGTAGATGAGGATATTGAATCTCATCAAGAATCTCAGCACTAACAAATTTATCAACAAATTCAAGAGATGTAATCTTACAATCATTTTTTAGGATCAATAAAAAATACACATGTGGGAGCCCTCTTTTTTGAAATTTTATAACATATATATGTGTGGCAACTCGTTCAAATATTCTTTCTTTCAAAATATCATCCTTTAATTGTTCAAGTTTTGCTCTAAAAATACGAGCTATTAAATCAGGTCTATTTTGAGTTTCATCATTATACTTCAATTGTTCCTTAATTTCTGACCAATTTGATTACAAGTCATTGTTAAAAATATATCAGAATTACCAAATCTTTAGACTGAAGACATAGCATCCATATAACGTTTTCTTAAATCTCTAGGACCACCAATCAAAAAATCGAGGCAAAACGATCAAACGGCCAATTTTATTACCTCTTTTTTCACCAATTTCGAGACTATCTGCAATTCATTGATACAATTCAGCTCAAAGTACACTCTGATTATGTCGAAAATAATCTAATCTAGATGTTTCAATTTGTACATACATGGCAACAACGTATTGTTGTAATAGCCTTCCAGAATATAATAATATTGAAGTTGTTGATAATCTTATTTGTAGTTTATAACAATAGTATTCTCTACATGACACTTTCATCCCGGTTCTCTTATTTTCCATCACTAAATTTTAAAAAAACAAAAAGTTAATCATTCATATAATAATAAGAGAAAACATAAAAAATCACATAAAATATTTAGAAATAAATAATTTAAAGTAAAAATGTTAGGCATCATGAACTAACATAATGTTTCTTTCTCGATTAATTCTTCAGCTGATGAAAAGTTAATTGCATCAACAATGTCTTCATTTCTGCAAATGTTTTGGTTTTTTTATTTGTCCGTATAAATTCGTTGAACACCTTGATGCCAACCTATTTCACCATAAGGAAATAACAGTGGGTATTGAAGTGGATCATAACATCCATAATAATATTGTATTCTATTGTTATTTCCTTCTTTACAATGAACTACAATATCACGCATATGAACATCATCATGATAAACCAAAATAGCAGCATTGGGTGTATTAAATGTTCCCTAATCAGTACTTGGATTACATTGGAGTCGAATATAATGATTTTCCAAATCGGGAATAGTTCCCAAACTTCCAAAAAAACTGTGTAAGTATTATTCTCTAAAATTTTCATCAATTTAACAACAAGAGGTTCAACTAACAATTCACTAAGATTTAATATATTTTGCACTTCATTATCGGTATCGAAAAAGTAAAGTTGCAAATGAGAAAGATGATTGTTTTTTGGAATAATTTCATTTATAAAATGGTATATCTGACCATGAATTCTAAAGGTATAAATGCCATTATACTTTGTATAGAAGAAGGTGCTCCAATCCTTGTAGAAATTCGGGCTCAATATTGAATCAATCAGCACAATGTATCTAACCAAATCACAAACCAACTTCCCAAACGATTGCTCTACGATTTCTGCCCACAAAGGAATAGGGATGGAGAATATAATAGCCACAAGAATTAACCACAAAGGCTGGAGAAAAGAGAAGGAACACTAGCACAGGCAGTGAGCACGAAGCAGAAAGGCAGAGAGCACAAAGCAAGCCAAAGCCTCCGATTTTCTTCTCAAACAAAAGGCTATTAATCTATTTCTCAATTTGCAATATATAAGGTTGGATATAGGCTTTTAAGGTTAGAGCAAAATTAGGCCTAATAAGAAATAATAAGGTCCAATAGAAAATAAGTGGGCTGTCAGCAGATAAAAGCCATCCAAGTTTTGGGTTGGGTCATGAACAGCACTAATTTAATTAGGCTGCTTCAAATGGCTCAAGTGGATTATGTGATTGGTTTACCAATTGTGGTGTTTCTATATATTCAGTCATTTGGTCGATGCCGACTAAAATAAACAATATTTACATCATTGTCCAAGGAGGTCGTTTGACAACAATTTGCCTAACAAACCTCCACCTTGGTGTCAAAGGACCCGCAAAGAAAAAATTACTAAGCGTTAGTAATAATCCAAAAGAGGAGAACCAATAAAATTGAAAATCATTTACCTCCACAGATGTTTAGAAGATCTTTGCAACNGAATTAACCACAAAGGCTGGAGAAAAGAGAAGGAACACTAGCACAGGCAGTGAGCACGAAGCAGAAAGGCAGAGAGCACAAAGCAAGCCAAAGCCTCCGATTTTCTTCTCAAACAAAAGGCTATTAATCTATTTCTCAATTTGCAATATATAAGGTTGGATATAGGCTTTTAAGGTTAGAGCAAAATTAGGCCTAATAAGAAATAATAAGGTCCAATAGAAAATAAGTGGGCTGTCAGCAGATAAAAGCCATCCAAGTTTTGGGTTGGGTCATGAACAGCACTAATTTAATTAGGCTGCTTCAAATGGCTCAAGTGGATTATGTGATTGGTTTACCAATTGTGGTGTTTCTATATATTCAGTCATTTGGTCGATGCCGACTAAAATAAACAATATTTACATCATTGTCCAAGGAGGTCGTTTGACAACTATTTGCCTAACAAACCTCCACCTTGGTGTCAAAGGACCTACAAAGAAAATTAATACGCATTAGTAATGATCCAAAAAAGGAGAACCAATAAAATTTAAAATTATTTACCTCCACCGATATTTAGAAGATCTTTGCAATTTCTACACTTCACCAACGGTAACAACTTAGTGCCAATGTCTAAGGGATTATATTGTGTGTATATTTTCTCAAGTCTTACAACTTCTTGTGATACAATAGCTCTAATGAAATATAATCTAAGATCAATGTGTTTGGTGCGTTCGTGAAATATGGGATTCTTGCTAAGTGTATAGAGGACTGACTATCAGAATATACTACCACATAATCATTTAAAACACAAAGTTCACGTAGAAGGCCTCTAAGCCATAAAGCTTCCTTAATAGCTTCAATAGTAGCGATGTATTCAGATTTCTGTCGTGGATAGTGCAACTATGTGTTATAACTATGATTTCCAACTAACACAGGAGTTAGACAAAGTAAATGCATAAGAATAAGTGGATTTCCTATTATCCCTATCCCCAACATGGTCAGCATCAACAAAACTCTTTAATTTAACACCCTTATTATTGACGCCAAACATTATACCTACATTACAAGTTCCATTTAAGTACATTAACAACCATTTCAAGGCTTCCTAGTGCTTAGGACTAGGATTAGATATGTATCACTAAGAGTACTAACAGCGAAAGTTAAATCAGGTCTAGTGCAAACCATCAAATACATAACAGAACCAATTACATTAGAGTATGAAATTCTACTCATATATTCTATCTCTTTTTCATTACATGGAACATGATCTTTAGATAATACAAAGTGATTACCTAAAGGTAATGTAACATATTTGTAATCATGCGTGCCAAACTTCTTTAACGCTTTTGAAACATATGAGGACTGGTGTAAAAACAAGGTAAAATTTGACCTATCTCTTTCAATTTCCATACTTAGAATTCTTTTAACATTTCCTAGGTCTTTCATGTCAAATTCACCATTCAAATTTGTTTTTATGTCACTTATTCATTTAGGTGATGAACCAACTAAGAGCATATCATCCACATATAGTAATAATAACACATAGTCATTATTAGCATCATTATGTTGGAAGTAAAGGCAATGATCAAACTTACTACGATGAAACCTTATGAATAGTACAAAAGAATCAATCTTTTATACAACTGTCTAGGTGATTCAAAGATCTTTTCAAGAAGCACACATGATCAGATTTTAATTTGTCTTTAAAATCTCTTGGTTGATTTATAAAGATATGCTCATCAAATTCACCATGTAAAAAAATAATTTTTACATCAAGTTGTTCAAGTTCCTAGTCAAAATGTGCAACCAATGCAAGTATAACCCTAATAGTAGTGCACTTAACAACATGTGAAAAAAATCTCGTTGTAATCAACCCCCTTCTTTTGAGTGTACCCCTTAGCCACTAACCTAACCTTAAACATTAAGAGTTCAGATGTGCTAGTACCCTTCTTAACCTTAAATACCCACTTACAGTCAACGGTAGATTTATTCTTAGGTTTAAGTACTAGGTCCCAAGTTTGATTCTTTTTTAAAGAACTCATCTCATCTTTTATTGCCTTAAACCACTCTTCAGATTGTTCACTTTTCATCGCCTCCTCAAAGGTTTAGCTCCCTATTAGCTAACTCCTCATAACTCGCATGAGCAAAAGCTAGCTCAGATTCATAACCAAATCTTATAAGTGCTCTAGACTATCTCATTTCTCTATCCCTAGCTAAGTTATAATCTGCTAGAGGATTCTTTTCTTTAGGGTGTTCTTCTATTACTACTTCATCCCTATTCTCCATATCAGGTTGTTGTTCCTGAGTCTCTACCTCACTCTGTGTAACAGGGATGGATGTGATAAGTTTTCCTAACTCCACCTTCAACTGATTACTCTCTTCACCTTGTTTTTCCTCACTCATAAGTTCATATTCAGCTTTAAGACATGGCATTTCGCTCTTATTAAATGTAACATCTCTACTCACAATGATCTTAACTCCATTTTGGCTCCTATACCACAATACGTACCCCTTGACACCTTCAGGGTAAACTAGAAAAACACATTTTCTAGTTCTAGGTTCAAGCTTTCCCTCACTCTGATGAGAAAATGCTGTGCAGCCAAAAGTTTTAAGCATGGAATAATCACTTAGTTTACCAGACCATTTTTAATGCGGAATATCACCATTTAATGTAGCAGATGGAGTCAAATTAATCAAATAACAAGGAGTCATAACAGTTTCGCCCCAAAAAGATTTTGGGATTCCAGAACTTAACATCATGCAACGCACTTTATCAAGTATGATTCTATTCATTCTTTCCGCTACCCCATTTTTGGGGAGTGTAAGGAATCGTTTTATGTCTTGTTATTCCATTTTCCTTGCACATATTATCAAATTCAGTGTTGCAAAACTCTAGGCCATTATCAGCTCTCAAAAACTTGATCTTCTTACCAGTTTGGTTTTCAACTTGTCTTTTCCAATTATTAAAGTTATGAAAAGTGTTAGATTTATCATTTAAAAGAAAAACTCACACTTTTCTAGTATAGCCATCAATAATAGATAAGAAATACCTACCCCCGTCCCCCCAAGGTGAGACTGCTAGATGGACCCCACAGGTCCGAATGCACATATTCAAGCATGTCTTTAATTTTATGAACACTCGTGAAGAAAGTAGTTCTATGATTTTTACCGAGTACACAATGGCCACAAAAAAAAATCAGATACAGTCATTTCCAAAAGCACATTTTTCATTAAAAAGCTTAATCCCCTTAATACCCACGTGTGCAAGTTTATTGTGCCATTTTTGTATGTGATCAGCCTTAGCAAAAGAGATATAGGAGTTTAAACCTCTCATCACTTCGCCAGTAGTTATGTAAATATCATTTTCCTAATTCCCTTAATAAAGACAAGTGCACCCTTAATCAATTTCAAAATTCAATTTCCAATTTTACCGGTGAAATCAGCTTTCTCAAGTCTTCCTACTGAAATTAAACTTCTAGATAATTCAGGGATATATCTAACATTTTTTAAAGTATGCAAAAAGCCAGTATCAAACTTTAATGTAATATCACCAATGCCAACGACATTATACGTAGAATTGTCACACAACACAACATGCACATCATTTGATTCATGCAAATTTTCAAACCAATCTTTTTGTGATGTCACATGAAAAGATGCACTAGAATCAAGTATTCATTCATGTAAATGAGAGTTGGTAGTTAAATTCAATTCTGTAGGATAAACAACAGGACTTGTAATCATATAGAGCTCACCATCACAATTACTAAAATAGAAAACAACACATTTACCTCATCTATATCTCGTCCCTTCTGCTTATTTTTCTCTTTATAGTAATTCTTTATAAAATGCCTCGTATTTCCACAGTCATAGCATTTCTTAACCTTGGTCCTAGATTTGGATCTAGACTTACCATTGCTCTTCTTTCTACCTCCATTACTGCTAGACTCGCCACTACTTTGGTAACTATCATGACTGTTTTGCTTAAATTGAGTTATACCCCTCATCATGTGAATCTCACCGCTTTTCTTATCATATTTTTCAACTCTAATCTTCATCTCCTTATTTCTAAAAAAGTCAACGACAATTTCGAGGGGTCAAAGTGTCTCTACCATACTTAATAGCATTTTTACTTCCTTATAAGTATCAGGTATAGCATTCAGCAGAATAATAGCCTTATAAGTTTCAAACAATGACTCTCCACAATTAACAATATCTTAAACAAGTTTGTTAAACTGTCTAAATTGTCGTCAAGGTCTTTTGACGAATTCATTTTGAAACTGAAAAAACGCTCAAGTAAGTAAAGATTGTTTGGAGTAGATTTGAGTAAATACAAGTCTTTCAATTTTTTTCAAAGTTTTTTAGTAGTTTTCAGTTTACCCACTTTTCTCAAAATTACGTCAGTCAAGTGTAAAATAATTGAGGTATAGGCAAGTTCATCAGCTTCTTCATTTTGTTCATTTGAAAAATCAACGGGAAAGTTGCAATCAATAACTTTTGAAACCTTTTGTTGAACCAAAATACCTTTCAATTGTTGTTGCCAGATTGAAAAATCACATTTTTCATTAAAAGTTCCAAAATCAAAATTGTGTGTTGTCATTTTCAATAATCAATCAAAAATACAAGGTCACGACTAAGCCACACAAAATAGACATAGGTTCGCAAGTATACACCGTTTTAGATTCTCAGAGTTTCGTAAGATTCACGATCTTAGATTAGGGAAATTTTCAAACGGCTAAGGTCTAGGTATTCTAATAACTTAACAGTTCAACAAGAGATATGTCAACTAAAACAGTTTCACTCACAATATATCACAAAAGATAATATGCTGAAATTTATCAAATAAATAATTTCAATCACGTAGTAACGAAGAGCAAGTAATTCTTAATTTCTAGCACAAGCAATGGTTACCCCCACACAGTAACTCCAATCATATTGTCACCCCCACA
Source organism: Fraxinus quadrangulata (assembly GCA_903798255.1). NCBI lineage: Eukaryota > Viridiplantae > Streptophyta > Magnoliopsida > Lamiales > Oleaceae > Fraxinus > Fraxinus quadrangulata. The sequence goes on along the minus strand of CAIGRB010154444.1, from coordinate 55,116 downwards.
TGATGATGCGCTAGTGCTGAAATTTAAACAGGATTAGCCAATTTACCAGAGCGGACCTATCCGAGTCCGTAAATTTCGAGAGATGCGAATTTACTGCTTTAGAGCCGCAATTTATTGATAACCCAAGAATAACTAATCAAGAGAGGGTGAATTGATTTTTGAAGCTTTTTCGACAATTAGTCTCAAAATTATTTAATACACAAGATATAAATGTAAAGTGTAATAAGAGAATTAAATATGCAAATTCGATAACTTAACTCAAGTATTCTCACTTAAGTAAATATAGCACAATGTAAATAGTAATTTAAAGTAAAGTGCAATAATGTAAAGATGACAAACAAATTGAAATTTAATGGAGTTCGATACACAATGTGTTCTATATCCCCGTTACCAAACTCTCCTTCACGAGTAGGGCCAAATGCACTATAGTGGTAACTTACAAACAATGAGTACCAATCCTTAAGTGACTTACAACAATGATCACTTATCCTTAAGTGACTTACAACAAGGAGCACTTATCCTTTAGATGAATTACAACAAGGAACATATATCCTTAACAACAATCGAGTTTTCACAAGGCTCTTGAAACCACCAAAATATAAATGATANTATCTCGTCCCTTCTGCTTATTTTTCTCTTTATAGTAATTCTTTATAAAATGCCTCGTATTTCCACAGTCATAGCATTTCTTAACCTTGGTCCTAGATTTGGATCTAGACTTACCATTGCTCTTCTTTCTACCTCCATTACTGCTAGACTCGCCACTACTTTGGTAACTATCATGACTGTTTTGCTTAAATTGAGTTATACCCCTCATCATGTGAATCTCACCGCTTTTCTTATCATATTTTTCAACTCTAATCTTCATCTCCTTATTTCTAAAAAAGTCAACGACAATTTCGAGGGGTCAAAGTGTCTCTACCATACTTAATAGCATTTTTACTTCCTTATAAGTATCAGGTATAGCATTCAGCAGAATAATAGCCTTATAAGTTTCAAACAATGACTCTCCACAATTAACAATATCTTAAACAAGTTTGTTAAACTGTCTAAATTGTCGTCAAGGTCTTTTGACGAATTCATTTTGAAACTGAAAAAACGCTCAAGTAAGTAAAGATTGTTTGGAGTAGATTTGAGTAAATACAAGTCTTTCAATTTTTTTCAAAGTTTTTTAGTAGTTTTCAGTTTACCCACTTTTCTCAAAATTACGTCAGTCAAGTGTAAAATAATTGAGGTATAGGCAAGTTCATCAGCTTCTTCATTTTGTTCATTTGAAAAATCAACGGGAAAGTTGCAATCAATAACTTTTGAAACCTTTTGTTGAACCAAAATACCTTTCAATTGTTGTTGCCAGATTGAAAAATCACATTTTTCATTAAAAGTTCCAAAATCAAAATTGTGTGTTGTCATTTTCAATAATCAATCAAAAATACAAGGTCACGACTAAGCCACACAAAATAGACATAGGTTCGCAAGTATACACCGTTTTAGATTCTCAGAGTTTCGTAAGATTCACGATCTTAGATTAGGGAAATTTTCAAACGGCTAAGGTCTAGGTATTCTAATAACTTAACAGTTCAACAAGAGATATGTCAACTAAAACAGTTTCACTCACAATATATCACAAAAGATAATATGCTGAAATTTATCAAATAAATAATTTCAATCACGTAGTAACGAAGAGCAAGTAATTCTTAATTTCTAGCACAAGCAATGGTTACCCCCACACAGTAACTCCAATCATATTGTCACCCCCACATGATGATGCGCTAGTGCTGAAATTTAAACAGGATTAGCCAATTTACCAGAGCGGACCTATCCGAGTCCGTAAATTTCGAGAGATGCGAATTTACTGCTTTAGAGCCGCAATTTATTGATAACCCAAGAATAACTAATCAAGAGAGGGTGAATTGATTTTTGAAGCTTTTTCGACAATTAGTCTCAAAATTATTTAATACACAAGATATAAATGTAAAGTGTAATAAGAGAATTAAATATGCAAATTCGATAACTTAACTCAAGTATTCTCACTTAAGTAAATATAGCACAATGTAAATAGTAATTTAAAGTAAAGTGCAATAATGTAAAGATGACAAACAAATTGAAATTTAATGGAGTTCGATACACAATGTGTTCTATATCCCCGTTACCAAACTCTCCTTCACGAGTAGGGCCAAATGCACTATAGTGGTAACTTACAAACAATGAGTACCAATCCTTAAGTGACTTACAACAATGATCACTTATCCTTAAGTGACTTACAACAAGGAGCACTTATCCTTTAGATGAATTACAACAAGGAACATATATCCTTAACAACAATCGAGTTTTCACAAGGCTCTTGAAACCACCAAAATATAAATGATAATTTTACAATTGAAAGAACTCTTTTAACAAATGATATTGTCAAATCAAGTATTTAAAGAGTTAGGATAACACTTCAATAGATAGCAAATAATAAAACTCAAATGTTTATATTGTAAACTTTGATGAATAATGGATAATGAAATAGTTTGTATCTTGTATCAAAGTTTTCAACTTATGATCTTTCTTAACAAATAATACAAGTTAAGTATGAAGAGAGATTTACACTTTAATATGAGTGTTGGTAAAGAACACCTTTATCAAGAATTGAAAATAGATGAGATTGAAAAGTTTCCTTACAAAATAGAATTCTTGATAAAATAGATAAAACTAGTTTGATCAATCAAGAGATTCTTTGTAATAAATGAAATCGAATATAAAATCAAGTAAGAGCAACTTTTGATTGAGCATATCGGGCATTTCGATCGACCGAAAGATGAATATAGTCGTTGTATATTTTAAACCGTTGGAATTTCGGCTGAGCACTTCTGTCATTTCGGTCTAACAGAATTTCAGTCGACCGAAATATGAGAATTTTGGAAATTAATTTTTATATCAAAATATTCATTTTTCCAAAAACTATTTCATATTATGAATCAAAAATATTTTTATGCAAGTGATGAATTGTGAAAACAATTTGATCTTTATGCACTTGCTAAAGATTGATAAATTGATACATTTACATATAAATTGAAGTTTCAATAAAGAATTTCTAAACTCTAATATTCAAAATTCTTGTTCTCTTCGAGTGTCTTTTGTTCTTCAATGGATGATGATCTGAGCCTTTGAACGCTTAAGAAGGTTTATATATGAAAAACTCAAGAAACAGGACTTGTTAGAAACATAAGTATCTTATTTGTTATAATCAAAACAAATGAAGCTATATTAAATCATATGTCAACATTTATGGCCTAAGGTAATTCAGTAAATGTATTGTAGTTGCGACCGTCAACCCACCAAGGGCAGAATCGTCTAACTTTTCCTATGTAACCTAAAACACGAAAACAATAATATCAGTACATTTAGGAAGTTAAAACAAGCAATCTGCCTAAAGAGAGCTCGTCGTAAACAGCCTCCACGCGTCGAATCTCCACGCACCACCGTCAGATCCACACGCGTTGCACTGTCAGCAGTGCCTCAGTCTACAGAACACGGGTATGACCTAAAATTTTCTGGCCGGTCACTGATTTGGCCAGAATCGAGAGGAGCAGGTTCGAAACTTTGAAAAAATTGCGAATCTCCATTCTTCTTCTCCGTCGATTTTTTCACCGGGATTCACACAGACCCAGGCTCTAATACCAAATGTAGAAGAATGTGCTCCAATCTTTGCATAAATTCAGGCTCAGTATTGAATCAATCACAACAATTTATCAAACCAAATCACAAACCAACTTCCCAAACGGCTACTCTACGGTTTCTGCCCACAAAAGACTAGGGATAGAAAATATAATAGCTACAAAAATTAACCACAAAGGCTGGAGAAAAGAGAAGGAACACTAGCACAGGTTGTGAGCACGAAGCAAAAAGGTAGAGAGCACGAAGCAAGCCAAAGTCGTCGGTTTTCTTCTCGAACAAAAGGCTATTAATCTATTTCTCAATTTGCAACAGTAATGGGCACAAATATATAAGGTTCGATATAGGCTTTTAGGGTTAGAGCATAATTAGGCCCAATAGGAAATAATAAGGTCCATTAGGAAATAAGTGGGCTGTCAGCAGATAAGCCATCCAAGTTTTTGGTTGGGCCATGAACAATACTAATTTAGTTAGGCTGCTACAAATGGACCAAATAGGTTATGTGATTGGTTTACCAATTGTGGTGTTGATATACATTCAGTCATTTGGTCGATACCGATTGAAATAAACAATACTTACATCATCGTTCTGAGAGGTCGTTTGAAAACAATTTACCTAATAGTTTGTGCGTAATTTTTTATCGTAATTCAGACCAAATGATGTCGTAGAGAAATTACAATTATGGCTTCGCACAATTTCTGATTTCTGATGGTCTATGAAAACACATTTTATTAAATATTGACTGACATTATTTATTCTTTTAGGACAAGATTTGTCTCCTATAGACCTGATGAATGTAAAGCAATTCTCACAAAGAGTAATGGATCTTGCTGAGTATAGGAAAAAGCTCTACGATTACCTCGTTGCCAAAATGAATGATATAGTACCTAATCTGGCTGCATTGATTGGGGAAGTTGTTGGTGCCCGATTGATTTCTCATGCTGGTAGTCTTACAAACTTGGCAAAGTACCCTTCTTCAACTCTTCAGATTCTTGGTGCCTGGAAGGCTCTATTTAGGTATTTTACTTCTGTAGCATTCTGGTAATTGATTGTACTGCATGCTTTGGCTCGTAATAGAGTTTGTGCTTGTTTTGTTTCTTGCCTGATTTTCATGTAAATTAACTTGTGTTTCAGAGCTCTCAAAACTCGGGGAAATACTCCAAAATATGGTCTTATATTTCACTCATACTTCATTGGCCGTGCATCTACTCGAAACAAAGGTCGTATGGCCCGTTACCTTGCAAACAAGTGCTCCATTGCTTCTCGCATTGACTGTTTCTTAGTTGAGTACTTATTTGTTTGGAAAATTGGTCATCTCTTGTTCGTGCAAACAATATGTTATCATATTATAATATTTTTTTGGTGCAGAGAAAAATACCACTAGTTTTGGGGAGAAACTCCGTGAACAAGTTGAGGAACGACTTGATTTTTATGACAAAGGGATTGCTCCTCGTAAAAACATAGACGTGATGAAATCTGCTATTGAATCTATTCAGAGCAAAGGTGCACTTCTTTCTATAACATCATTTCTGAACTTCCTTAAACAATATCAAAGGATTAGTTTATTGTAAATTATTATCTGAATGAGCTGCTTGATTCTTTCCTTTCACGTGTGTGTCTATGAAAATCTAAGAAATTGCTTAAATAAAAAATTTTAAGTGATTATAAACCCCTGTTTGGTAGGGATTAGAATCTAAACCCCTTGTTTGGTGGGAATTAAAATCAGATTTTTAGCAGATTTTGATAAAAATTGATGAAATATGTGGTTAAAAAGTTATGAGTCCCATAAAATATATGGTTTAAATTAATTGTTGTTCCCACCAAACGGGGGTGAAATTTTAATTTAAGTCAAAGTCGATAATTAATTTCATGTATATATTTTATGGGATCCACAACTTTTCATCTACATTTGACGAATTTAATTATAATTAAGCTTCGCCAAACATGCACTATGTTCTTTCTAATGGTCTTGCCTGCACATTTAGATTCACCAAAGCTTGTTTAGGAAGTGTTTATAAATAGTTTAAATTGTAAATAAATAAAAATGAGATGTGGGTAATTGGGTAATACATGTGGGTCCCAAAAATATATGGATAAAACATTAGCCAAACATGGACTTATTTTATTGTTTCATGTCTATTTACTTTTATCGATATTCAGCTAGTACTTAGTTTCCACCAATGAAACTCTAATATTCATTATATCTTATTCTATTATGCTTTGTAGACACAGAAATGGAAGTAAACGAACCTTCAACAAAGAAGAGCAAGAAAAAGAAATCAATAGTCGAGCCACAGGATGAACTGATGGCAATTGTGAGTGGAGATGCTCCTGAGGAACCTATAATCGAAAAGAAGAAGAAAAAGAAGGAAAAAAAAGAAAATTGGAAGATGAAGCAGAACATGAAAAGAACAAGCCTGCAGAAAATGCAAATGGCGTTGGCATATTTAATGAAGAAGATGGAATGGCCAAAAAGAAGAGTAAGGATGAAAACATGGAAGATCTTCCAATTCCAAGTAAAGGTAAAAAGAAGGAGAAAAAGAAGTCGAGGTCTGAAGACGACGAGTAATTAATGAATTTTTGGTAGGACGACCATATGTTATTAAACTTCGAGCTTGTACCCGTAAGCCTGTGGTATGTTTAAAATGTTTTCTTTCTTGTTGGCTCTGAATTTAACATACGTTTTAAGTTATTTACAATGCTTCTTTTTCAAATGAGGTTTTTTAGACTAGGGATTGATGGATTGAATGGCGCACAAGTCTTTTGCTGGTTAAAGCTTTTTCTACACGATCGATAGATTGCTAGATAGTGAGAAGGGAGAAAAAGTGAGCAATAGAATGAAAAGAAGGTTGTGATTGGATTTGCAAGCCATGCAAGCATTGTTAGGTCAATCAGTAAAAATAATTTTGATTTTATGTCTTGATCTTGTACTCATCTCTGTTACTTAGGGTTGTTTGGGATAACTTATGTTTTTTGTAGATCAACTTATCAAAAAAATTACGCTGGGTCAGTTTTCTTTAAAAGATTTTTTAAATTCTGATTAGACAAAATATTTTTAAAAAACTTATCAGAATGGACTCAAAAATAGCTTTTTAGGGTCCATTTCGGACTTCTGCAAATTCTTTATGTAGAAGAGTTTCATGAGAAAATTATTTAAGATCAATTTTTTAAAAAAAATCTTTTAATCAGGTAAAACGTTTCTAAAAAATTATCCAAACAAATCTAAAAATATTTTTTTAGTTCCAGAAGTAACTTTTTAACTTTTCAAACGTTGTATCAATTAACCCTTAATTTTAAAAGATGCTTTTGACTTTTGAATTGATGCTAAACGTGCCTCTAGAGTGGTTGACCAATTTGTAGGTGTAAAATATGAATTGATATTTGTTGGTGATGTGACAACGTTCACTGAAACTCTCTCTCAAGAACTAGTCGACTCTCCTTGTGTAGCAGTGCTTTAACATATACTGCTTGGTGCATTAGCTTCTTTTTGTTTTTCTTGTCAAAATTGTGAAATAATACTAGAATATTTTTCGGAACGAAGTTTTTAAACTAATTCTTAGTTTTTCTAAAATCATTAAATTTATCTTCTAATGTTACAATTCACTGTAATGTTGGACAAAGTTACTTGAAACTTTTTTTTTTTTTTTTTTTTTTATTGGTTTTTTTTTTTTTTCTGAAAATATAAACGAAAGGAAAAATCAATAAGGAAATTATGTCATTTTCATAGAAATGATATTGATATGAAAGTCGTACTTAAAAAAGCCAAAACATCTATTTATTTGATCCGCATCCATTGCGTGTATGCCTCCACTCTACCAACCTAGCTTTTTCGTTGTCACCTCTATGGTGCTACACCACTACCAACCCCTGGAGATTCAATATGTATCACTACTCTGCTCCATCAACATTGTCATCGCCAGCTTTTTCATCGCTACATCCACCTCCTTCACATTTATGAAATCGAATTATACTCATTTCACAATATTATGACAAAATATTTCCTTCAATAAATTGCATTAGTAGCATTACTAAATATTTATTTAATTTTTTGTATTTATTTATTAATAGAAAGAAACATAATATTTTAATTCCTATACAACCTCTCAAAATTTCCGATAGTCGTAACCTGCGGGTTCATTATTTTTAGTTATACCAATCAATTAAACTACTCATACAAAAACTATTTTATATCTGTGTTGACAGATGTTAAGGCTAGCCATGGTCCGGTTTGGTTCGGTTCTCTTCAGAACTGAACCGATTCATAATTTTTGGGTATTTAATAAATGGAATCGTCGGGTCCAAATTTAATTTGGAACCGTTCAGGTTCGGTTTTGATCGGTTCGATTCTATTCGATTCTCGAGTTCTATACAATAATTAATTTTTTTATATTTACAAAACTCTTACAAAATAACATAATTCAATCTGGTGATATCTTTTGCGTAACTCTTTATTGAGTTCTTCATAAATTTGACTGTTAAAATCACAAAAAAAAAAGAAGATAGTCAGTTCACAATAATAGAATGACAGAAATGACACTACGGCAGAATAAGATATTTGGGTAAAACTTATATCAATTTGATTAAGTTGGGTTGGTTGAAAATTAGAAATAGTAAAATCATATATTATGTTTGAGCTAAATTAATTAGTTAACAAATTCATTTAGAATTTTTTTTACTTATTTAAGATTAAAAAATTTAAAAAATTAGAGATTCGATTCTTGGTCTAGAATTGAGAAACGAACCGAACCGTCGGTTCTCGATTCAGATACTCATTCGGGTATTTAACTTAAGAAAAATCGCTCAGGTCGGTTATGTTCGGGTCCAGTTCGGTTCAGTTCATCGGTTCGGGAGCCCTAACAAATGCTGAGGTGACATCATTTTGATTCTTGATTTGAATAAATGAAATTTAAATCAGGTACTAAATTGCATGCCACCTCAACATATATCAATAAAATGTGTAAAGAAAATTTTACAAGTAGTAAAGTCATGAACCAATATAATGTCTCACAATTGAGAAGCCAAAGGTCGGTGATGGCACGGCTGCGCAGAAACTATTTGGGGGTTCTATTTGCACTTCTTGAAAATGTTAAGGATCCATATGAAATTTTGTCAAATGGAAATAACAATAACCTCGTAAGCCCTTCAATTAGATTTGTGCCTCTCTCTTTATATCTCGCCACTCCTCTATATCCAGGGGCAGAGCCTAATGAGGTCCAGTGCAGGCACAGGCACAGGCTTGCACTGAACTTTTGGGTCCAACCCAATCTCTTTCCATTTTTTGAAAGTTTTTTTTTTTAAGAATTGGCCTATTAGGCTTTCCAATTTACCAGCCCAATAGAAAAAAATTGAAACAAATAAACTATATGCAACTTACACAAATGCCCTAAATTTTGGGGTGGTTTTGAAAACTCACAACAAAATTGGGTTAAATGGTAAGTACATATTTTTTACGCTTAAATATAAACCAACAATAGCTTCCAAAATTTCAACATTGTTGTATGCCAAGCTCGAGACATTGAATGAAAAAATAGAAAATCTTTTACGAATAAAGCACAAACAAGTCAAGGTTGCTTCAATTATCTATTTTTCAAAATTTTCTTTCCCAAATCTGGGGGAAAAACAAAAATTACAGATTTTTTATGTTTTGGTTTTTTGTTTGTTCAATTCGTTCTCCAATTTTGTCATTTTAAGATCGTTTAATAATCTCTTTGTATAGATTGTGAAAGAAACATGCATAATTAGCAATTTCGAGTTGAATAAACTTACCGTTTTAATTGTGGGTCATTATGGTTAGAAGTTGGAGATATATTCAGGTGTATAATTAATGCAATGGCCAACAAAATTTGCATTATAATGTTTTGCTGTGAATGAGGACTGATTATATTTTTGAATTGTAACTATAAAGAGAACACACCAATAACTAAAACAGAATAATTCTACATCTCTCTGTGAATGGGAACTGGTTTTATTTTGCTGTGAACAAAAAGATTTGCTTTTTTTTTTTTCGGATTGTAACTATCAAGAGCAAATACCAATAACTAAGAACAATTCTCTCTCTCTCTCTCTCTCTCAGTTGATGTACTAAACAAATCAAGACAACTATTTAATGTCAATTGAATTTTTCTTGTGCTTGTTGTTATTCAAAGGCCGTTATGGCAGAGGTGTTTGAAGGTGGCGGGGTTTACAATTAAAATTATAGAGACAGTGGAAGCAGTGGCTTGTGTGTTGGGATTGCTGCTGCTGGATTCAATTGATGCATTCAAGGTGTATGTAAAACGAGAAATTGAAAAAGTGATATTTTGTCACTTTTCTCTGAAAAATCGAAGTATCTTATTAGGGCAATTAACTAGTCATATACGTGTATATTTTTGGAAATTTATATATACAAATTCAAACCTTGTTTTAGTCTTGAATTTCTATTCATATCTTGTTTTAATCTTGCATTCAATTCATTTTTTTTTTTTGAATCAATTCATTGATGCACTCAAGTGTTTGCGAGAATGAAAATGTGGAAAAGCGACGCTCTGAAAAATTGGCAGTATCTTGTTGGAGCAATTAACTAAATACATACAAGTGTTTTTTTTTTGAAAGTTTAAGTATACAAATTCAAACATTATTTTAATCTTGCATTCAATTCATATTTCTTTGAAATAATTCAATTGATACATTTAAGGTGTTTGTGAATATGAGAATGTGAAAAAGTGAAATTCTGTCACTTTTCTTTGAAAAAGTCGCAGTATCTTATCAGAACTGTTAAATAGATGAGTATGTGAGTATTTTTGGAAATTTAAATATACGAATTCAAATATTCTTTTTAACTTCACATTTGTGCTTTGATCAGTCCATCAAGGCATTGCCACCACCAAAGTTAGACAAAAAGCGACAATCTCAAACGAAGTGACAAAAAGTGGAAAAAAGTGACAAATCATAACCACCACCATCTCTGAAGCCGCCACCACAACAAATCATTTGTTACTAAAAAGTGGATTCAAAAGAGTGACAAACACTCAAAAAAGTGATGTATATTTCCCTATAAAAAAAGTGACAAAATCTCAAAAAGCGGTAAAACATCAATCAAAACCTTAAAAAGTGACATAAATTAAAAAAAAAAGTAACAAATACTCAAAAAAGTGAGGAAAAATCAAAAAAGGTGACAAATTATGTTCATGTTAATAATTTAATATTCCAAGGAATTCACAAAAGTGGAACGTGAACGTAGCCAACCATAGAGATCTTTGTTAATTATTTTCAGATCAATCTATTTTTGTTCAAGGATCATTTCATACATTATTTTAGGTATCAAGGAAAATCAATTATGACTTCAGAAGGGACGCCTCTTTTGATAAATAAACCATGTCGCATTATGATTCCTTTACAACATAGTATTTCATCAAATTAGTAATCTGAAAAAGTTATTATCCAACAACGCATTACAAAGATAGTCTAATCGAAAGGATAAAGATGATCTGTATTTATACAACAATTCTATCATCAATAGAATGAACAAATTCTTGGAACACTATCATTATTAAACCTACCATCCATCTAGTATATACAACTGGCAACTGCTTCTTCCCATTCCTTCTCCCTCCCGAAAATCAAGCCACAACAAACCCATCACAAAGAATCTTCATATCGTCAATCCAACAGTCTCATCACCATTTCCCACCTTGTTTACTCCTCGGGTCACTATTGCTATTACCATAGTTATTATTATAAGTCGGCAACTCATTTTTGCAAAACTTGACACAAATTCCGATCGCATATTAAAAAAAAAATTAAACTTCAGATATGAAATTATCAAAAAAATTGAAGGGGAAAAATGAAACTAAGACTAAACCATATGGATTAAAGAGGGGCAAGGTTGGAATGGATGTTGAAATAACATCAAATGCTAGTGGTTGGGTCTTCCGACGACGGCATGACATTCATTGTGTCCACGAACCTCTCGATGGTACTATCCGTGTGCAGACTCTGGGAAAAGAAGAGAGGTTGAAGTTCACTTCTTTCGTGGTGTTGGGAAGATATGATAGTGTTCAAATGTTGAAGACGAAATGCCTTACACTTTTTTATTCTAAAAATCTTGACGATTGTGTACCATTCTTGCTCTTGAATATGGGAGGGGGGTTTGGAGGTTTTATAGCGTATTAATTACGTTTTTAAATTATTTAATTAGATATTAGGGTATTAATCAATTTAGTTAATATTTTAGAGTATTAGGCCTAGTTTACCCATAAAATATAAATATCCAAATCCATTTAATCCAATATCATCTCTCAACATCGAAGGAGATCCCATATCGGCAAATCCAAACCTAAGACTAAAACCCCACAATCTGGGACTTAATTCTCTGAACAATCTCACTCTCGTCTCTGAGTCTCTCGCCTCTCTCAACAATCTCACTCACTCTCGCCTCGACGCCGTCCATCGGCAGAAAAAGGCCGCCTCTCCGTCTCACCGCCTTCCACCACCGGCGCCTCTCATCTATTTGGTTAGTCTTTGTACTTTTTCTGAGTTTCCATTTTAATGGGTAGATTAAATTCCTTGGACTAAGATTTGAGCTAGTTGTATGAAAAAGGAACATTTTTAAAGAATTATGTTTTGTATTTACCTTTTTCTTGTACCAATTGTCGTTTTGGGTTGTCTGATTTTTGAAGATATGCATTATTGGTCATAAAGATTTTTTTTTCTCTCTCCAATTGAGACCAGTGTTTGTGGAGATATTCTATTGTAATGGAATTTAGTCCAGCACTTTATGTTTGCTTTTGTAAAGGAACATTTTTTAAGAATTATGTTTGTTGGAATTCTTCTACATTCTTTTTTTCGTTTGTAAGAGCCGAAAATTGACTTAGAGGTTGAATTTGTTGCTGAAATTAGACTTACAAGAGTAGAACAGGGTCAAACTAAGATTAAAAATGTTCCAATTGCTATGATCCGAGAGGGATTCTGGTGTTGCCCCTCTCCTTTGTCTTCCAAAAGTCACTCAAGACACAGAATCATGTAAACAAGCCCAAATCATCTCCTCTAGATCCTAGTAGTTAAGTTCAGAAAAAGAAAACCTCGAAAAACGAAAAAAAAAACCCAGTGTAATTGTATAACGATATCGAAGTATGAAAACTCGCAAGGAACTAGTGTAATTTATAAATTATGTCAATTCTACTATTGTCGTAATATTGTTATATATTTTTATCATCATAAAATTCATGGTCAAAAAACTCAAAGTTTTTTGAAAAAAATGAAGGAATCAACTTCAAGAAATGTGCAATTCACAGGTTGGATAGCAAGTGCAATTTATAAATTATATGTCATTTTTAGTATTGTCGTAATATTGTTTTATATTTTTATCATCATTAAATTCATGACCAAAAAACTCAAAGTTTGGAGTTGATTAAATTGTGCCCGCACTAAACAATATACTTGGCTCCGCCCCTGTCTGTATCCTCCCTACAGTACTCTCTGTCTACCTTGTGTCAAAGGTAACTTCTTTTTCTCTTCCATTTCTTTACTTGATTTGGATTTTTCAGTTTCTGCAATGAATTTGGCGTTTTTTTTTTTTTTTGGTTATGTTTTCGATTTAGGGATTTAGTTGTTGATTTTTTACCCCTTTTTTGAATTTTTCTTATTTGTTTAAGTTACATGGATGGTAGTTTAATTGAAGATAAAAAAGTTAATATTGTGACTGATGGTATTTTGAACAGCTGAGTCGTACCTCACGAGTCTGCTCAGGGATGTACAGCAAAAGAGCAACACTTGTCACCTTCATCTCTCTCAGGAGTTTGTTGAAGGTATGTGATACAAGATCCCGTTGTTGTGTGGAATCGATAAAGCCCCCTTCTTTTGCTAGGAACCTCGGCACTGCTACTGAAAGATCGGATTTTTACAATGCTAATTATGTGAGTGGAGATGATTTTAACCAAGTTATTGGGTTTAATGAGGTCGTGTCAGATGGTTCGAGAACTTTAAAGAAACATCATAGTGAAGTTTATGGACAGAGCGGTTTAGAATCCATGCGTGGGAAGTTGCAGCAGAGTTCAAGTGGTTATGGAATGTTGCAAGGTGGTTCGGATTCCATGAGTGGGCAGTCTCAGCAGAGATCAAGTGATATCTATGGGGGACAATATGGAATGTCACAGCAGAATTCAAGAGGCCATTATGCTGGAAACACAGGAATTTTTCAAGGCGGTTTTGATTCCATGAGTGGGCAGTCTCAGCAGAGCTCAAGTGGTTTCTACAGGGGACAATATGAAATATCGCAGCAGAATTCAGGAGGCTATTATGCTAGAAACACAGGAATTAACCAGCAGAGCGTACATATTGCCAGAGTGTATCAGCAAAATGAAAGTGAAGTTAATTACTCTAATGCACGAAACTATTGGCAGAATCAGAATGACTCCCAGAACAGAGGAATGGTTGTTTCTCAAATAACAAATGATTTAAAACAGAACGAGAAGTTGGTTGAAGTTGCTGANAGAGCGTACATAATGCCAGAGTGTATCAGCAAAATGAAAGTGAAGTTAATTACTCTAATGCACGAAACTATTGGCAGAATCAGAATGACTCCCAGAACAGAGGAATGGTTGTTTCTCAAATAACAAATGATTTAAAACAGAACGAGAAGTTGGTTGAAGTTGCTGATATCAAGAAGCTCGATGAATTCTGCAAAGAGGGAAAACTAAAAGAAGCAGTAAAACATTTAGGGTTGCTAGAGCAGCAGCATGTCCCAGTTGATTTTTCTCGATATGTAATGTTGAAGAAGGCATGTTTTGAGAATAAAGCTTTACAAGAGGTTAAATCTGTTAGTGAGTACTTCATTAAATCAACAACAAATCTGTTAGGATTGCTCGATGGATTCTGCAAAGAGGGAAAACTAAAAGAAGTGGTAGAACTTTTAGAATTGCTAGAGCTGCAGCATTTCCCAGTTGATTTGCCTCGATATGTAATGTTGATGGAGGCATGTGGTGAGAATAAAGCTTTAGAAGAGGCCAAATATGTTCACGAGCACCTCATGAGATCAATACCAAATCTTGAAGTCAAAACAAACAATAAGATTCTTGAGATGTATTCCAAATGTGGTGCCATGAATGATGCCTTTGTGGTCTTTGATCAAATGCCAAAACGTAACCTGACTTCTTGGGAAATCATGATATCTTGGCTTGCTAATAATGGTTTTAGTGAAGCGTCTATTGAATTGTTTACAAAATTCAAAAGATGTGGACTAAAACCTGATGGCCAAATGTTTATTAAGGTATTTTCTGTTTGTGGTATCGTAGGTGACATTGTTGAGGGAATGTTGCACTTCGAATCAATGAGCAAGGATTACGGAATTTCTCCCTCCATGGAGCATTATGTTAGTGTAGTGGCCATGTTTGGAAGTGCAGGATGCTTGGATGAGGCTTTGGCGTTCATTGAACAGATGCCTACCGAGCCAGGTATAGAAATTTGGGAGACATTAATGAATTTTTGCAGAATTCATGGACATAAGGTGCTCGGAGACCGTTGTGCCGAGCTTGTTGAGCTCCTTGATCCGTCACGATTGGATGATCAATCAAAGGCAGGCCTCATATCAATAAAAGCTTCTGACATGGAAGGGGAGAAAAAGAAATTGAGTAATCGAAATCCTCTAGATGTTAAGAGTACAGTCTTCGAGTATAGAGCAGGTGACCGATCTCACCCTAATCATGAACATATATACGCATTGCTTGGAGGGCTGAAGAATCATATGAAAGCTATTGGTTATATACCAGATACCAGATATGTGCTCCATGACGTTCACCAAGAATCTAAGGAGGAAGCTCTTATGGCTCATAGTGAGAGACTTGCTACTGCCCAAGCTTTAATGAATTCTCCAGCTCGATCCCAATTGCGAATAATTAAGAATCTTCGTGTTTGTGGCGATTGCCATAATGCACTGAAGTTTATCTCAACAATAGTTGGTAGGCTAATCATTGCTCGAGATGCCAAGAGATTTCACCATTTTGAAGATGGAAAATGTAGTTGTAATGATTATTGGTGAAGTAGGCCAAATTTTAAGGTACTTTATTTTTTCCTCTCCAATATTGAGACATGCGGGATTTAATCTATTTTTCCATATAATAGATGATATCTTCTGCAGTTTCTGATGTGATATCAAATTGTCTTTGTCTATGTGTACAACTCCTCACTTGATTATGTGGAAGAAATAACATTATTTATCTTTTCTAGGAGCACCGTTTTAACAAAATAAAGAATTAAATAGATAATTAGTTTGTTTCGGGGGTGGTGTGAAGAAAGGATTTTGGGGTGTATCAACTGACCATTAGATTGGATGAGGAGTTGAGTACAAACTTTGATATACCCTGATGATTATTGGATGGGGAAATTATCTAAAAATAATATGAAATGTGTTCTGACATGATCAAGATTGTAATTCATTTATCCATAAACTGATGAGCAAATGAATAAACGTTATATTTTTGCTTATTGTGAATTTAGAGTAATCTCTGTGAATACAGACATAAGATGTCACACATTCATTTGCGAATACAGACAACTGGTCGTACATAATTTATGTTTTATTGTGGAGCATAGCTGAGACATTGTCCCCACTCATGTATGTATTTAGTAGTGGTCGTGTAACGGTATAGGTCGTGTAACGGTATAGCTCAGAATCATGGTGCACATGGAATTTGATGACGTTGGTGCTGGTAAGGTGTTTGTCGACCATTAGTGTTCGCCTTGTTGATAAGGGGCACATGATGGCATCACTTTATGCCATTAAGAAGTTGAGCACTCGATGTTCAATAGTGTGTGCCGTAATGCCCATAGTGGGTAAGACATGGCTTTCTCGACATTTCATGCCTCACAGTTTGCTCATACGTCATATTTTGCCAATCGCGTCTTTCTATCAATTAAACTATCCAAATTTAGCCTTTTCCACATTTTCAAATTCTTGATTTACCCCGGCACGGGGATATTCTGATTTACGGTTTCAGTAGTTGCTCGAGTCTTGAAATCATAATTTTGGATATCTGCTTTGATGAGGTAAATTACTTTTTAATTGTATTTTGGTAATCAGTCATGATTGGGAGTGATCAATTTTTATTTATTGAAATTTTTTAATGCATGCTTTGAATGAAATTTCATGTGAGGGATTTTGAGAGGTAAAAATTAACGTCGTTGGAGACAAATTTGTTGCTTGTTTTTTCTGTTTTTGATTTTCAGTTAGTGTTCATGAGTTGCATGCGCTGGATTTTTCAATGGAAATAGCAGTTGATATTGTGGGAAATGAGGAAGCTAAAGTTGAAGATAGTATAGCCGCATTAAATAAGCCCAATCCAACTTCCCTGCGAAAGATTGCTGATCCTGTTGTATACCAGCTTGTTCGGGTATACCACTATGCGAAAATTCAGATTATAATTGACATTTATAATCCACATTTTTGTAAGATATCTTAATACTTTTTAGTGGTGAACTGAATAGATTTGTTGAATGAATGTTAATGTAGTAATTTAATTTTATGCTGTAAGGTGTCTGATGTTTCTTTAGAATCCTTTGATGCCTGACCTTTTATGTGTGTGGTTGTTGATGAACATGCTTCTAAGTTGTTAAACTTGTTGAAAATCCTTGAAAATTTTGCTGAGTGAACTCCTAGTTTCTTGTGGACATAGTAGAAGTGCCTGACTTCTATATATTGTCAGATGGTTACCAAGATTGGTAGGTGATGACCAGTGGTATATTGATTATTTTTCAAGAAAGACTATTATTTATCGAAATATCCTAAAAATAAGACAGATGTTAATTATTATCTGGAATATGTATATGTTAGATGGTTGCTCATGTTTTTCGTTTCTTCTTTCTCCCTGACCTAGTTTTCAATGAGGATGAAGGATTGATTGTAATGTGGAAGGTTGAGTTGTTGGTTTTCTTTTGGTTGCTAAGTATGCTCTTGTGTGGATCAAGCAACTCTTCATCTTGTATTTTTGTTTTTATCTGCGAGAAAGTAGATTGAAATTATTTTAACTATCATAGAGGTTGTGAGAGAACGAATATAATCAGATTGTACTGTCTGCATCTAATAATTTCATACTAATTGAAGTGTAGAAGAAACCTAATTTAATAGTTGAATTGATCTATATTACTAGATGCAAGTAGAGCTCTTTAAGTTAGAAATCCCCGTGAGCAAAAATCAGGATGAATTGTCATGTACAGTGAGAGGTATCTATCTTCTTTAGTGCTTTTTTGGGGGCGGAAATTTGACTCTTTATTGTCTTTTAAGTAAATATTAGTTGTGATTATCATGTACTTTTTTTTTTTTTTGAAAAGTAATCAAATATTCTATTAATCAAAAGTAATACACAGGAAGTGTATCATCAGTACATGTCGGCAAGGAATAGCATAAAATTAGGCAGCCCGTCTAAATGCCTAGAAGCTACAGCATTAAACCAAGTAAACAATGTCAAATAAAACAACTCCCTAAGCTGCTCTGTTGTCCGTGATAGGTCTTCAAAACAACGTCCATTTCTTTCTCTCCACAAACACCATACGATGCAACCTGGAATAAGGTCCCATACAAGTTTGCTATCTTTATCTCGGAACTTTCTCCTCCATGTCCTAAGCATGTCCTCCATACTCCTTGGCATCACCCAAACCATATGCTGCGACACTAAAATATCGTTCCACAATAAACGAGCGGTCTCACAATGGAGAAATAAATGATCAATCGTTTCCCCATCCCCCTTACACATATAGCACCACTCTGTAACGTAGAAACCCCTTATGCGAAGATTCTCCACCGTGAGCACCTGTCCTCTAACAACTGTCCATAATAAAAATGCCACTCGTGGTGGCAACTTACATTTCCAGACCATCTTCCAAGGAAATGACCTCTCTTCAACTCCCAACAGAGATTTAAAATAGGTGCGAACTGAAAAAATATCGTCTC
>CAIGRB010154444.1:17635-35256 GCA_903798255.1 Fraxinus quadrangulata | reverse complement strand
AGAGGGCTCCAACGCAATACGATACAAAGAAGGAAATCTCACTTTAAGCGGTTGCTCTCCACACCAACAGTCATCCCAAAAGTTGATAGTATTACCATTCCCTACAACAAATGTCAACCTATCCCTAAAATCGCTCCACCCTCGCCAAATATACCGCCACAAACTCACCCCGTAAGGACCACGTCTTTCACAAGAGCACTATCCCCCCTCCGTAACACCATATTTTGCCCCTATAACAATCCTCCAAAAGCTTTCCCTCTCCACCCCAAAACGCCACAACCACTTACCCAACAAAGCCTTGTTAAATAATACAAGACTTCTCAAACCGAGACCACCAACTCCAATTGGAGAGCATACCGCCCGTCAATTAACCAAGTGCAACTTCTTCTCCTCTCCTAATCCTCCCCAAAGAAACTCCCTTTGGAGCCTTTCTAATCTTTTTGCCACTGCAACAGGAATAGGAAACAGTGACAAGAAATAAGTAGGAAGATTTGACAGAGTGGACTTTATGAGAGTAAGACGGCCTCCCTTCGAAAGGTACATACGCTTCCACCTTGCTAACCTCCTTTCCATCCTCTCCACAATACCATTCCAAATCTGTGTACTTTTAAACCGTGCTCCTAGAGGCAGCCCGAGATAAGACATAGGCAAATGTGCCACCCTGCAATCTAATATCTCAGCTAACTCCTCCACGTTGTCAACCTCTCCCACCGTGATAGCCTCAGATTTTCCCAAATTTATTCTCAATGCAGAGACTGCTTCAAAGCATAGGAGTAAATGACGTAAATTCCTGAATTGCTCAACATCCGCATCACAAAAAATCAGCGTATCATCTACAAATAGCAAATGAGAGACTTGCAACTGCTCGACAACAAGTCCCCTAATCAAACTTTGCCCCGCAGCCTTCTCAATCATCCTACTAAAAGCTTCCATAACAATGACGAACAACAGTGGAGATAGAGGGTCCCCTTGTCTCAATCCTCTACTACTGCGAAAATAACCCTCCAGGGAGCCATTCACCATAACTGAGTATGAAATCGTAGAGATACAAAACTGAATCCATCGGCACCATTTCTCCCCAAAACCACATCTCCTGAGCATATACAAAACAAATCCCCAATTAACATGGTCATATGCCTTCTGAATATTGAGTTTGCATAGCATTCCTGGAATCCCCAAACGCAATCTTGAATCAATGCATTCGTTTGCTATGAGTACGGAATCCAAAATCTGACGCCCTTTAACGAAGGCATTCTGAAATTTAGACACAACCTTTCCCAACACCTCCTTTAATCTATTCGCCAAAATCTTCGCAATAATCTTGTTATCATGTACTATTTAGGTTGATGGAAATGGGAGATTAGTGCCTGCGACTGAGGATATGAAGTTATGGCAGTAGAGGACTTGCTCGAAGTTGACGAGAGAAAATAGATTTGTTTCAAACTCCGGACAAACTGTGAAATGCAATACAAATTGCGAACATGATCTGGATGAACTTCAGATTGAAGCATCATCAGGTCACTACTAGAAATTGTTTTTATTTTTATTTATGTTGTGTTTACCATTGAAACCGTGATTATTGTAGCACAAATGATGCGTGTTCTTTGATTATAGACACTTAAAGGACCCAGCAGGTCATTTACTCTTGATTCTAGTTGGAGTCATATACTTATGTTTACCATGCTACCTTGTCTGTGTGTGAAATGTCCCAGCTTCCTTTTGCTTTACTTTTTCCTTGGTTTTCAGATTTGTATCCTTCGAAAAATTTCATCTTTCAATGCTTTCTATGTTTAAAAAACCAAACATCCTTCATTTGATATTTTGGTTATGAACCTCTTCGTAATTGGTTTTTTTCTCTTCCTTCAACTCCATGTCATATATCATGCCTTTTCTTTTCCTTTTTCCTTTTTCTTTTTGGCTTTCTGTTTTTCTTAGACTTATTTGCATGACAGGTTTACCACTTGATAATGTAAAACTTGATGCTGAAATGTCGAATGTGCCACCCAACCCTGAAGCTGATTTTGAGAAAGTTAATGTTCAACCTGAGGTACTTTATTTGGTCTTTTATGGGCCGTTCTAAAATACTACAATTTAGATTTTGTCATCCCCCCTCTCCCATTAAACCTTCACTTCATATAAGAGATCCTGTATCTCAGTTAACTGGAAGTTGGCTCCACCATTTCCACTGATGAGAAGATCTGCTTTGAATGTACTGCAGCAAAGCGTTGCTCTGTTGGCTCCAACTGTAGATCATGGAAGTGTTTTCCAACTCGAGGGATCCTCAAAATCTTCCAATGGATTGGTCAAGAATGAAACCTCCACTTCTGCCGTTGGTACTAGTTCAAAGCCTGATTTTTCTATGTTGAAAGGTGAGATACACCTGGATAATCTTACAGTAAAAGAACTTCAGGTGACTTTCAAAGCCACTTTTGGAAGGGAAACTTCTGTCAAAGATAAGCAATGGCTCAAGAAGAGGAGGATATTAATGGGTTTGACCAATTCATGTGATTTCTCAACCACGACTTTGGTGATCAAAGACAATGGAGTGGTAAAGAAAGGTAAAGAAGATCCTGAAGTTGGATCTTCGAGTGAGAACCGTGAAAGTTCGCCAAATTTCCATGATAAAGAAAAGGAAAACCACTCAAATGCTAGTGGCATGGAATCACAGAATTATCTGGTGGTGGATAATTATGAAAGTGAAAATACAAACACAGAACAACGAGCTACAAAAAGAGTACGAAAGCCTACCAGACGATATATTGAAGAACTTTCAGAAGGAGAATCTAGGGATTCTTGTGCAAAGTTAATTTCCTCAGTTGGACACCACGTGTATAGTCAGCCATCGACAAACATGCATGTAACCCCTGTTCAAAAAGTTGGATTAGATGGAAGGTGGCTAATAAAGCGAGACTCGCTTGGAGGTTCTGGAGTTCAGGTTCCATATGTTTCTCGGATTCGGCGGAGTCGTCCAAGGGAAAAATTTATGACCCTCATGGTAACTTGAAAGAATACCTTCTTAGTGATACGAGTTTGGTATAATAATCTGGATATTCACGATCATTTCTGTGGTCTAATTAAATACTTTGAACTACATTCGTTTGAACAAAGAACAAACACACCTAGTTTTTATGGTCAATTAATACACTGAGGGGAACCACTTTTGCTGACTGGTCATAATTATTATTGGTAGTTAATCTCTCTGTGTTGCATCTGTTCCTGTTGTGGATGGAGCAAGTGGAGTGAGTTCTTCCCCCTTTTCTGCCAAGGGCACAAATTCGTTTTAGCTGCTTCTGCTCCCTTTAAGTCTCAATTTGGAATCTGTTGAAAAATGGAGACATTTCCTGTCTTCAATAGGATTATATTCTATTTAGCATTGAAGAATGGTCTGTCTGTTAAGCCAAAATGTAACTAATGCAAGGCCGTAAGGGATTGCTATTTCTCGAAATATTTTTGATGGAACAAGAGAATATGATACTGGCACTGCAAGCTTGATATATACTGTCTTTTAGATATAAATATATAATATGTAGAAGTTTTAGCCAAGTAGCATGGGCATGCCAACCAGACTAGTAAAGAAGGCTGTTGTACGTGGCTAAAACCAGATGTTGAAATTGGGGGGGAAAAAAAGCCCCCGTTTGAGCTCCATTATAATTAGATTTTTAGGAAAAGTATATTTTGTAAGAGTGATTTTTTTGAAGAATATGTGATTAAAAAAAAGGAAAAAGTTGTGGATTTACATATAATATTATTTTATTGAAAAATGTGATTAAAAAGAATAGAGAGAAAAATGTATTTTCAAATTAATGGAGCCTAAACAAGGGCAAAGTATTCAAAATATTACAGAAATTCCTTTGGTTCTTCTCCTCTACGATCGATTTGTTGTACTTCATCGTTTCTCATTTTCGCCAGATTAGATCCCCTTTTCGATTTGTTAAAAAATAAAAGAGGTTTTGTTCTTTTCTAACGTTCTTACCTCTTCCTTTCTCTCTGCATCTTCTCTCATTATTGTTGCAAAATGTATTTTTCAGAAAAAGGGGATTCTAGAACACCTAGTTTCCTGTTCACCTGATGGCACATTCATGATTTGGCCCATATTTGACACCAATTCTTTCAAAATATATTTTTATAAAATTTATATTCAACCACATATTTTCAATAAAATAATATTTTACATCATATCAATAACTTTTACTTACTTTTTAACTGCATATTTTTCATCATATCATTATTTAAAATATATTATTTCCTCAATAATATCCATCAAATACCCTCTTAGATAATAAAGGATTTTACATGATGTTTTATCATTTGTCAATTTAAAATAGATATAATTTAATCAATGATCATTAAACTTTATTATAAGTTACTAATTGCTCATTGATATTTAAAAAGTTACGTGTTGCTCATTGAACTTTACTATATATTATCACTTGCTCACCAAAATTTAAAAGGTTATTCGTTACTTACCGAAATTTGAACAAAGTTACTCTTTGCTTACTGAAATTTGCTATAGGTAACACTGATGAAAATGATATGGATGATTGATGGGTAATTTTGTTCAAATTTGGGTGAACAATGAGTAATCTTTTAAATTTTGATGAGCAAGTAGTAATCCATAACAAAATTCAGTGAAAAAAATATTTATATTTTTTAATTTCAATTAGCAAATAGTAACTTATAGCAAAGTTCGGTGACCAGTGATTGAATTAACTCATTTAAAATACAATTAATTTTTCATTCATTTTTTTCCTCTACATCATTTTTCGATAATCGCTTATGTACCATTTTTCTAAATTAAATGTCAATTTTTACTATTTTTAGAAGATTTTAACTCAATGTCAAAACCTATTGAAACAAATAATCTTCAAGTTAAGCAAAATCATGCAGGCAAGACATAAAGTAAATAACAGGACAATGAACATGGCAATTAACGTGGTAGAACTTTTTAAGATATATCAATAAATCTCCATGCTACTTGACTTATACTAAAACAAAATATGAAACAAAATTCATTACAATTTTGACATTCAAAAAAATTTGATCTCCATAGACAACTAACCACTTCCTTATTTTAAGTTATAAAAACATTGCAATTAAACTAGGAATGAAGAAACGTCTTCATTTTCCCATTAACATGCCACTTTTTCTTTGTGGTTTCTTGTATAGTCAATATAGTTAGTGGTGTAGAACTCTCACAATAGCCCCACATTATTTTAAAACTTTTTTTTTTACTTACTCATTTTCAATCGCTCACTCACATAATAAAATATTTTGCGTGTAAATTCAAAAGTTTTTAACCACACATTCTCCTAAAACTCGCTATTCAAATTATTGTTTTTCTCCAAATAATGGTTGTCAAACAGAGGAATGTTAACCTTTTATTTATGTTGTGCACGAAATTGAAAAGCTAACCCCATAGAATGGTAAATATTATGAGAAAATAATGATCAAATGTTGTCGCTGTTTGGTTTAGTTAAAAAAGTTAATTAAAATTCAAGTTAAAGTTAATAATTAATTTTAATTGTAAATTTTTTGTGATCAATAATTTTTAATCATATATTTGTTCAATTTTTATCCAAATTTACTAAAATCTAATTTAAGGTACAAAGCAGGATACACCGGTCATTTATGCATTATAGTTGAAGGGAGTAGTGGCAGCCCATTCAAGCCGGGCCGGAATTTTGAGTGGATAAATAAATAAGCTAAAAACAAAAGGAACTCCCAAGTGTAGCAATTAGCAAACAATCCTACGCCACAGGTGTACGTGAATTACAGCGAAGTTCACTACCGTTTCACTTTCAGTTATGCGGCGGACATTTTCCGGCAAGTGGCATTCTCTTATTGGTGAGCCTTTCAGTTGTCTAAAATTTCAATGTGTTACTTCTTGTTGTCTTCAAACTGTTTGTGAATATTCCCAACAGAAATGCACAACCTGTACATAAATTCTGTACAAGGCTACGGCCAATTTCCGTGTAGATGTATTAGATTTCTTATCTGGAGGGATGCTATTCGCCTCTTAGTTCCTGTTTAATCATACTGCTACGGTCATTTTCCTGTAGCCTTGAATAGTCTAATCTTTGCCATGTATAAAATCATTTGTAAATTGTAATTTCATGCTCCCTGTCCATCTTCTCTTTTGCTGTACGCCCGGAATTCCCTTTTGCCAGTTTTTAGAATCATAACCATAGTCCATTGTGAATCTTTGCTTTCCATTACTTTACTGTTTATAGTTCTATACCCCTCGTTCGTCATCCAATCAGCAGCTGCATAACTTGGTAGCTTTTCCATTCATATATGCATGTATTGCATGTATCTAGCTGCTTCGTAAAACCCATTCTGATTCTGTCATCTTCTCAATGTTGGAAAATAATATACATAGTTATGTTGCCATTGTAGAGGTGTACTTTGTGTTTTTCAAAGCTAAATATGCTTTCCTTGTGTCTGTCTTTATATATGAAATGGAAGTGGCCATCGAACGGTACCCTTTTTTGTCATCGTGTTTACTTTTGGAATTTATACTTCAGCCATTGAATCGATCAAATTCCATATGATTGCATTTGTTTTCCTTTGTGACGTGTAAATTTCTTTAGGTTGTTTCTTTTGGGATTGTTTATAAATTGATATAAATAAGTAGTGGATAAGTAGGTAATTGTTGTGGGTGCTACAAGAATGAGTGGATAAAAAGTTGGGTTGACCAACTCAATTTATAATTTAAACAATTCCAAACATGTCACAAGTTCTTCAATTTGCTTTCTGATTGTGTATACTTAAAGAAGCTGCAGGTATCAAATTAAATGCTGGGGCTGCTATCCAGTATATTTTATGTCATGGAAAGTACCACTGAGTTATGCTTAGTGTCCCATGAAGTGAAAATGTCAGAAATGATCTAGTTACTGAAGAGTGAAGTCATGTCGTCAATATCCACTTCTACCGTTCTGCCTCTACACCCAAACACCAAGCAAACTCACTGTCTGCAGCCAGAAAGATTGGCATTGCTCATAGACAAAAGCAAATCTATCAAACCCCTAAGCCAAATCCATGCGTTTGTAATCCGTCATGGTCTGGAAAGCCATCCAATCTTGAATTTCAAGCTCCTGCGCTCATATTGTTCTCTAGGCCATCTTGAACATTCTGTGTCCCTCTTTAATCGCACCCAAAATCCTAGTGTTTACTTTTACACTGCCATTATCCATGGCCATGCCATAAATGATCTCCACGAACAAGCTTTTCTTTTCTATGTGCAAATGCTATCTGAAGACGTGGAACCTAATGCATTCACATTGTCCGCTGTCCTCAAAGCTTGCCCATTGGAATCTGGGAAATCCCTCCATTGCCAAGTGCTTAAACTTGGCCTGGAGTCTGATACTTATGTGAGAACTGCACTGGTGGATGTTTATACAAAAGGTGGGGATATTATCTCAGCTCGTAAACTTTTTGACACAATGCCTGAGCGGAATTTGGTTTCCTTGACTGCAATGATAACCGGGTACACAAAGAATGGGCGTTTGGATGAGGCGAGAATGTTGTTTGATGGAATGGAGGAGAGGGATGTTGTGTCTTGGAATGTGATGATTGATGGGTATGCTCAGAATGTAAGACCTAATGATGCTTTGATTCTCTTTAGGCAGATGTTGAAGGCAAAGGTGAAGCCTAATGAGGCAACTCTGCTGGCAGTTCTTTCTGCTTGTGGACAGGTGGGAGCATTGGAGTTGGGCCAGTGGATTCATTCTCACATGCAGTATAATGGGATTCCAGTAGATGCTCGGATGGGTAGTGCTTTGGTTGATATGTATTGCAAATGTGGAAGTTTGGAGGATGCAAGGACGGTGTTTGATGGGATCAAGGACAAGGATGCTGTTGCATTTAATTCGATGATAGTAGGGTATGCAAGTCACGGATTTAGTCAAGAAGCTTTGGAGCTGTTCAACAACATGCGTGGCATTGGCCTCCTCCCTACTGAGATAACCTTTATTGGAATTTTGAGTGCTTTTGCTCATGCCGGATTGGTTTCCGAAGGATGGGGTTTATTTAATTCAATGAAAGATCAGTACGGGATTCAACCCAAGGTTGAACATTACGGGTGTATGGTCAATCTTCTAGGACGAGCTGGACAATTAGAAGAAGCTTACAAGCTTGTCAATAGCATGAAAAATGATGCTGACCCGGTTTTATGGGGAACATTGCTAGGTGCATGTACACTTCATAGGAACATCCACATGGGAGAGAAAATTGTGGAAATCCTCGTAGAACGTGGCCTTGCAAATTCTGGAACTTATGTTCTTCTTTCGAATTTATATGCTTCAGTAGGCAATTGGGATAGGGTGGCAAGAGTGAGGGCTATGATGAAGCAAAGTGGAGTACGCAAGGAGCCAGGTTGTAGCTCAATCGAGGTTAATAATAAGGTGCACGAGTTTCTTGCTGGTGACTTGAAACATCCAAAATGTAAAGAAATTTATGAGATGCTGAAGGAGATAAATGGATGGCTTAAGGCTCATGGTTACTTACCACAGACAGAAGTAGTGCTGCATGACATTGGAGAGTCAGAAAAAGAGAAATCATTAGAGGTTCACAGTGAAAGGCTTGCTATTGCTTTTGGTCTTATTAGCACTCAACCGGGAACTACTATCAAGATTGTCAAGAACCTTCGAGTGTGTCCAGATTGCCATGTTGTTACTAAGCTCATATCCAAAATCACAGGTCGAAAAATAGTTGTAAGGGACCGCAACCGATTTCACCACTTCGAGGGTGGTTCATGTTCTTGTGGTGATTACTGGTGATCAAAATCAACAGAGATTGTCAAAGCATGAGGTTGTCTTGATACACCATTGTACTTTTTGTTTGTCATATTTTACTCTCTTCTCTATAGAATTTCACAGAATTCTTTTGTACTTGATAGAAAATAGTTCTTAAAATTTTGTTATATATTCTACTTGCGTGGTGAAATAAGAATAATGTTATTTATCATTATAATGATGAAACATTTGTGATGTGATAATTTATGTGGAATAATGTGATTGTGCAGTTCAATTTTTGTGAGGGAGAGAGTGAGTGAAAAATGTGAAGGATAATGATTTGTTACATTACTGATATTGTATTATCACGATGATAAATAGTATTACTCGTGCAATAAACTAATATCTTACTAAAGAAAAGATTGGGAAATTTATTATGAAAAAAACAGATTTAGCCAACAGTTGAGAGGCGTAGATACATAACTAATTAATATAAAAAATTTATGCAAAACAATTAATTTTTACCCGCTCTAGTATTCGTTTAACGTGGTCAAATTCAAAACAATTCGAATACAATAGTTTGCACATGTTTGAACCTTATTTTTTGAGAATAAATTTTGTAAAAAATGATTTTTTTTTATGAATGTGAGATTAAAAAGTACGAAAAAATTTTAGACTTATATTTAAAATAAATTCATTTAAAGAATACTTGATTAAAAATGAGTTTAGAAAGAAAAAAAATTAAGATTTTACTATTTGTACGTCAAGGTTAAAATCCTCGTGTACCCTAAGAGGATCCACAATTTTTTTTTATTGAATGTGAGCCTCCTTATACGTGAGAGTTGTACATGTAGCAAAATCCAAAAGTTTAACACTGAACATTTTCGTCTAACCTACGTAAGATTTCAAATATCCGTGGATAACTCGGAATTTAAGATTTGTTACAATTATGTTTAAATTTTTTTATATATTATTATTTAGAGCCGTTGTCGAGACCAATATTGTTCCTTCTCTGTACGCGCAACGCCACTGCGTGCGACGGAGAGCAAACCTGCCGGCCAATTTCACGGCTCACAAAAAATGAATTCTCCTGTCGAATTTAATGCCCTGAACACTGAGACTTTGGTAATTTATTTGAACTGATATTTAATTTTGTTTCATCTATACAGGGATTTTATTTAGGTTTCCTGGAGCTGGGTGTAGTATGAATCGATGGTTTTCAGTTTTTTTGTCCGTAAATTTCTAATTTATTTCACTCAGTTTTTCATCATCATACTCAAAATATTATTGGTACAAGGAAATTGATAACTTTTTTTGAAGCTATAACTATTTAAGAACTAGTTTACTGAATTGAAATAGTGCAAAAATATCTTAAATTGACGAGTTGAAAGTTATTTGTAGTTGCACCTGTGGGAAATGTAGGTTAAGCCCTGTTACCTTATTCTGTTTGAGGGATTAATGTGATATTTGATTTTGATCAGGGTACAGAAGTTCCAGATATGTCGAGTGCAGAGCCTGTTCGGAAGCACTTAGCAACAAGGTAGGAGACGAGTTTCTGAAGTTTTGTCATTTATGCTTGTTGGATTAATTTCTTAATGTCAATTTTGAAGATACTACTTGCTTTCTTGTCACTGGAAAAGCTTAAGTAATTCCTTAAAACACGAAATGCTCTTTATTGTTATGGTTGATATTTAACAATAGTGTAACTATTAATTGTTTCTATTCTAGTTCCTAGAAACTCTTTCGATCTGTAGCTCAAGATTATAAAAAAAGAATCTAAAAGATTCCTAAGGGTACAAGTCTTCTCTTCCACTATCACTTTGCTATTCGTAAATGTTGACAACTTCTTTATGCTCATCTCTCATTAATTCTCGCCTATTAAATACATCCCACCAAATTTAAACAAAACAGAAACAGAAAATCTCATACCAAAATTGACAAATGAGTTCAAGAATAAGTTGATCATTTCTCCAATAAAGACCTTGTCCCCATCAAATACCATCAAATCCAAACAATAAAAAAATAAAAAGGAAATTCGCACCAACCCATGCAGCATGAGAAGCACTTGAAATGCTTATATACACAGGTGACATATTTTCTCGAAAATGAAGATAAAAATCATTGCTCAATTTTTCGAACCAAATTGTGCCTTCAGCCATAGCATAGTTTGCGGGAGGATGTTAGAAACTTCATACAACTTGGCAATAGAAATGATGAGGATCAAAGGAGCAATAAGGAGATCAGAAAATCTTGAAGTGATAAAATTGTCAAATTCAAACCAAATGATAAAGACAAAATTGTTAATTTGTTATTTGATAGTTGTTATCCATTTTTTGGATAAACACTAGCTATAAAGAGTTGTTAAGCTTATTTTATTATAAATAGGAATAAATGCGTGTTAAGTACTTATGATCTATGGTCACCAGTCAATAATATTTTAATCAAGTTTTTTATTAAGTTTTAAAGTTCTTTTCATATATTCTTCTAAAAGGAATAAATGCTGATGTTGTGAGAGAGGGAGGACATTGAAGAGTCTAGATGAGACACAGTTTACACAACATCTCACAGACTGCATCTTCTAGACAGTATTTGTGGCAGATAAACTCCAAACTGTTTTCCTTTGATTTCTGAAGCTGTGGACAAATTTATTTAACTCAATAAATGCCTATCCAATACTCATTCTAAGGAATCCTTGAACAAGGTAAACAAAAAAATTCCTAATATTACTAAACAAGAACTAGTAATAATACTTAATCGTCTCTGCATGGGAAGTGTTTATAAACGGATATAATGAGTGGTGAATAAGTGGGTAGTACTTGTACGTCTTACAAAATCCGTGGATAAAAAGTGGTTTGATCAATTATAAACATTAGACAAACATGGGCTCAATTATCATTGGTGGAATCTGTTAATGGTAGAAGAAAGGGAATATGGTAGTGATTGAAGCAGATATTACTTGTTGTCTTTACGCTGACTCAGTAATAGCATCTTAGTGTTTGATTACTGCATGATCTTTTTTCTCTGTGTTTGATGACAGCATGCTCTGTACAGAGGATGAAAAACTTATGAAAGATGATATATGCTTGAGCAATATTCTCCCACACAGGAAATCATATTTAAGCTTTCATGACCTGGACTATGCTGAAAAGATTAAGGAATTGCAGTGTTTTCTTGACTCGGTATGGTATTTCTGATGTTCTCCTTTTCCCCCTGCCTTTTCACCTTACCCAATTAGCATATAGTTTTGCTGTGATTGACAAACTTTTACCGATCATAAGTTGACAGCAATTTAGTCTAGTTATGAGATTTTGGACTAATTGTTTTGTTGATATTTTTCTCTTTTTTGATGGAAGTGGCATGCTTGATACATAATATAGATGTTGATGCCATTCACAGGGTGTGTGACGGTGTTGTCAACTAGCCAATCTGAAAAAAATTCACCATCAACTACCCAGAATTATACAAGTGGTATGAAAATTAAATTCCTAAAAATCTAACTGTCCAGAGTTTTTTAAAAGTTAGCTAATACTACCGCCTGACATTGATACCTAATGATTATACCTAATATTTACTGAGAAGAGTTCAACTACTTGCATGTTTGAGAAACATTATAATTTCCTTATAATTCAATGGTCAATGTCAAACACTACTTTCAACCACACATTTATTAGGATTCACAATTTCTACCCATTTATCGTTACTGATTTCTATCACATTATAAATTTAGCAACTTATAGTCCTGGTTTGATTGAAATGCATGTGACTTTCAACCTGAAGAGTGGATTTGTGGCTTTTGATGTGTGGATTATGTTTTTGGTGATGTATGTGTGTGATAACGTATCTAGGTTGCAAACATGCACCACCTCCACCCCTCCCCCAAAAATCCAATGCCCTCTTGTGCACGTGCGACACAAAAAATAAAATAAAATTGAAAATCTGATGTTCATGCAAATATACTGAACTCAAGTTAAATTGCTATTTTAATCATGGAATGCTAATTATTTCATTTGAATATAAGTTGTCTTGTTGCCACTATATCTAAAATTAAAGTTCCCTTCAACCACAATCTTTAAACAAGTCCATTTTTGCTTGTTGGCTGAGAATGATATGAATAATTCATATAAATAGTACATGAATGATTTTCTTGTTGCTAGCTGTAATATGCCCTACATTTCTTTATAGTTTCTGGGATATGGTGTTAGACTAGGTTTGTTAAATGCCTTATCTCATATAATAGGATCTCAGTACAGTGTTAAATGTCTTTTATTAGGTGAAGAAGATTGCAAGTCCGGGTTGTTCACAGGAAGTGCTGAATGTTGCTTTGAGTTTGATGTCCAGTCTTGCCGGGATCCTCTCAGCTATGTCTCTGGAACAATATCCGCGTGCGTCCCTTTGAGCAAACTGGGAACAAGTTGGCATTGCCAAAGATAAGCAATTATGTAAAACAGTAGTATCTATAACTACATTTTCAGTCTGTACTTGGCTGCAGGAAAGCATCGGTAACTCATGATGAAATTTCGCCTATAGGACACCTTTGCTTGCAACCGCACTAGATTATGCTCCTTTCTCATTCCATTTAGCATTTTTTGTTCAGTGGTGTTCGAGGCTTTGCCACTTTGAGGTACATTGTTAGTCGATGGTCTGGGATAGCCTGTGATTTGTCACAAAATCGTAGTAAATGAGTGTAAAAGTAGTAGATGAAATGTTGATGAATTTTGTGATCTAGAGTAAATTCAGTAATTATAGAAATCATTCATTTCTAAACTGCATTTATTTGGAACTATATTTCCCATCTGCAATTCTATCTAGTAATTAAGGAAATCTCATGGACAATAAGCCCATGTTTGATTCGGATAAAAATCTAATTTTAATACAAGGCAAAGTTAAACAATTTATACTAACTACATCTTTCATCGGTCCCACAATTTTTCAATCACACATTTCAAAAACTTTTATCACAATTTATTAAAAATTTAATTTAATTTCCACCAAACACTTTCTAAGTAAAGATAGTCAAAATTGAAATAGAATTATAAAGAGTTCTGCATTTATTGGTGAAATTTGCTAAAGCGTTTAAGCAATTCATGTGGTAAAATAGGAAACGCGTTAATGAAAAATGACTTTCCATATTTAAATTAGATGCCATAATATTTTGAAAAAAATAATAATAATGAAGGGAAAGCATGCCCCTTTCACCAGTACAAGTCATCAAAGGCGGGCATTTTTTTTCTAGTTAATTTGTTGGATTATGTTAATCGTTATGGACCAAATGTGTGTTTGGGAGGGCTTTTTGAGATGTGAAGATTTCATAATTAAGAGGTTTAATTTTACCAATTTCAAATTTAAGA
Source organism: Fraxinus quadrangulata (assembly GCA_903798255.1). Classification (NCBI taxonomy): domain Eukaryota; kingdom Viridiplantae; phylum Streptophyta; class Magnoliopsida; order Lamiales; family Oleaceae; genus Fraxinus; species Fraxinus quadrangulata. The sequence goes on along the minus strand of CAIGRB010154444.1, from coordinate 21,176 downwards.
GATTATGTTTAAAATTTCAAATCTTGGACTTTTTTAAATTTTATTTATATATATATTAAGATCACAATTCCATATAATTTGGTCACATTATTAATTGGTCATAAATCACAATTTTTATATGTCACAAATTCTTTAACAGTCACAATTCAAAAATTTTATAGATCACAATTTGTTTCATCGATCACAAATCAAAAATTTATACGTCACAATTTATTCATCGATCACAAATTCATCAAATTAATAATCACGTATTATTTATTGGTCAAAAGTCACAAATTTTATAAGTCACAACTTATTTTATGGTCACAAAATATCAAATCAATTGATCACAAATTATATTTAGGTCACAATTTATCAAATTACTGGTCACAAATTAATAAATTTTTAGGTCACACAATATTTATTGGCCACAATTTATCTATTTTATTGGTTACATATTATTTATCGATTACACACCAACCAATTTATTGGTCACAATTAATCAAATCATTTGTGACCACCACCGTAGCATTGCAACAGCCCAAACCACCGTCGTCAGAACCACCAAAACCACCTCCCGGCAACAAAGTCATTGTCTCGAATTTGATAAGTTGTAACCGTTACAATCGCCGCCGCCACCAACAACAAATTAGATCCAAAACCGGCAACACTCCACAACCGCCATCACCTTACAGCCGTCGTCACCGCCTCCACCATCGTCGCCATCACCACCACCACCACAACTACCATATCCAACCTACACATCTTCGCAGACCTATTAACAAGAAACCATCACGGTAACAATACCTCACCTCGCCAGTTCCACCACCATCATGTGACCAACCACCGCAAATCATTACCACCAGATTCACTACCATTATCGTCATCATCATCATCAAAATCACCTCACCAGCACTGCCAACACCAACAAAACAGATTCAAAACCGTCAACACCCCACAACCGCCATCACATCACAATCGTCGTCATCGCCTCCACTACAGTCACATCAAGCGGGTTGCTGCAGCGGCAACGGTGGCGGCAGTAGTTTCGATTTAAGAGTATAGAGACAGTAGTGAAGAGAGAATGGAAGGGAGATGAGAGAACCGCCGCCACCACCATTACCATCGTCTACCACTACCAGCACTGCCACGACCTCCACTTGCACCACCAACAAAAACCTCAACTCATCGCCACGCTCACCGTCACCAAATCTAACATCACCGTCGCACCTCTACCAACATAACCAACAAGAACCCCCAACAACACCAAAACTAACCCAAACCACCACTACCACCACCACCACCACAAATAGCATCAACACCACCACGCCCCAAGTAGATTTACCATCGCCATCGTTGAAAATCACCCGCCGCTCTCAGACCTTCTTACATGGGATTGCGTCGTCGCCGTCGCTAGTGTCCCTGTGGTTTATGTGGCAGTCGCTGACGCCATAGAAAGAGGAGGGAGAGAGGGAAGAGAGATGTCGAGAGAGGATAAAATTAGGGTTTGGGTGGATAGGGTTGGGTATATAGATTAATTTAGTTTTAAAATATTATTATTAATAATGAAATGTTTAATTATGTTCTAATTTTTGTAAAAATAAACTTTAAAATTGGCTTTTGAAATGTTAACTTAAAAATTCTGATATTATAAAATTTCCACTTTTGAGATTTCAAAGGACTTTAGAAAGTCAGGCATATTTTTAAAAAATGGCATTTTAGAATAGGAGAAATTTGATGGAGAATGTGTGATTTAAAAAATAAGGAGAAATTTTGAATTTGCGTATAATATTATTTTATTAAAGAATTTGTGATTGAAAATAAGAGAGTAAAAAATATATTTTTGAAATAATGAGTATTAAACAAAGTTTATGCCTAGGGGTGGACAAAATGATGAAACCCGACCAAACCAAATTGAGCGGTTTTATTCGATTTTACAAAAAAAAAATTAATGGTTTTGATTCTTAGAACTTAGAACCATTTGGAGGATTAGGGTCTTCTTCAATTGAATCAATTCTCCCGTGTGACTGAGGCCTGTGTTATGTTTGGATTGGAGTCTTGGGACTGGGTGGGTTGGGTTATCATAAAAGAATAAATATGTTGATTTTATTTTAAAAAAATTACGAGACAAAAACCCTATTTTCAATTCAGGTACCTATGATTCAGGTTTTAGGAATCGAATGTTCCAATTAAGCCCTTGTTTGATGGCCTGAATAGCGACTTTTAGAGAATGTGTAATAAAAATTAGAAAAAAACTTTGGATTTACAAGTAAAATATTTTATTGTATAAATCTGTGATTGAAAAATGAGTATGAAAAATAAAAAGTTTTAAATAATAGTTATCAAACAGGGGCTAAAATGTACCCTCATAAACCAAATCGTCATCGATTTTGGTTAAAATGTACACTCATAAATAAAATCCTCGTCAACTTTTTGGTAACAATTAAAATCTCTACTCACAACAGTTGTGCCAAACAAATCCCAAATGAAATCGTTGAAACGCTCTTGTCGTGTGCATTAGATGAACATTAAATATATATGGAAAATGTTATTAATATCATCACATCAAGTTAAGCCAATAGTCAAAATTTTAAAAATCCAACATATCTAGAATTTAACATCTTTCAAAATATTGACAAACAACAACCACAATGATCAAATTCATACCATAGGAATAATAAAAACAAGAAATTGTAATTAATCAAAACTAAAACAATCAACACCAATGTGGATATGAAAATAAATGCTTAGGAAAACAAAATTAAATCTTAAAGTTAGGTCCGTATGTATCAGTCCCATGAGGACTGCTACTGGTTCCAGCATTGATATTCAGAGGCAGAGTACTAAAGATTGATCATGCAGGGAATGTATTGTGGAACCCATAAAGCATATTACTCATACTCCAACCAAATCCAACCAACGAACTAGGGTTCACCAAAGGAAAATTTTACACCGAATTACCACCCATTTGCGAATTCACCATCCCTGCAGTTCTTTCATTCGGGTTGTGACCTTTTGGAATTTAAAATTTTAGGTGTATTCAATGTAGACTTTTGGAGACTCTCTAAAAGTATTGATGTATTCAATTGAGACTTTTATAAAATTCTCTAAAAGACACGATATATTCAATTAAAACTTTTTAGAAGTTTCTATAAATCTTGGGATATTCAAAATTTTATAACTTTTAGATATTTTTATAAAAGTTTCCATGGTACTAACTTTTAAGCAGAAAGTACTAAAATAAAATTTCAAAATTTCTCTCTCATTAATCACAAAATTTTGGAAGACTTTCACATTAAAAAAAAAATTAATATGTATTTTTTCTTCAATATTTCATTTCATTTTCCATTCTCTTCCCTTCCCTTCTACAAATATTATAGTTATGATTAAAATTTAATTTTTTTCTATTGATTATATTTAATTTCTATATTTCTTTTTCTCCCTCTTATTATTTATTTATATTTTCTATGAAAGAATTAAATTGTATTCTTATAAAAAAAATTATTTTTTCAGAAAAAATCTTTATTTTTAATTAAATTATAAAATTTTATATAGACTAATT